>JAUOBW010259765.1:0-11138 GCA_032360285.1 Lepidozona retiporosa | reverse complement strand
TAGAACTCAGTGCTTTTAATTAAAATTTTCTGACTATATTTTTTGAGTTTCAGCCCTTTGAATCAACGTCGGCATTCAGCAGTGCGGACATAAATGCGGACAGCATTTCAACACGTTCGCTGCCAAAGCCGAAATATGCGGACGTTCTTATTACGCCGAACAGATTTTTTGCTCCCGTTTTCTATTTGCCAAGCCGTTAACACGAGTTTCCTTCCTATTTGCCAGAGCGAAATCTTGAATTTACTGTAGTATTTTTATGAAATATACACATGGACTTGATTGAGGCTGTGTTTGTACTGAAAAGAATGGAGAAATAATATGAGCTACGAGTATATTTGTAGTTCGACAATGCTGAAAAAATCCATCCACCAGTACTGAACTGCGAGTATACTCGTAGACAATCCTGAAGAGTATTACTGATTTGCTGCTTATTCTGCGCACTTATGTTGTTCCGCACAAATACCTTTAAACAGAAATAGACCAAACGTTATTTTACATCGTTTTTCTGTGTGAATTTGGAATAATGGATAAAAAAGCAAATAAAGCATAATAGTCATCTTCTAGTGCCAAACTACGAGTATACTCGTAGATAATCAAAAACCTTTGGCTGCGATGAAAATTCGCCGTTTACTTTAACTTAGTTGAAACCATCCATAGAATAAACAAAAAGAATTGTTTTCAAATAGCCAATCAGCTTTTAGTCTTATTTTAATAAGATGTGTTAAAATACAAGTATACTCGTAGCTGGAAAATAAATAGCACACCCCTGATACAAATATACTCGTAATAGCTGACAAATAATTTGCGTGACGGCTGTACGAGTATACTCGTAGCTGGCAGCGAACATGTTAATAACGTTGGGAAATATCGTGCCAAGTTAAAAAAGACATTGAACTGAGAAGTTTAAGTATTTAAGTGATAAATAAGTACGAAATAAGTATCAGGGATTATCATTTAGATGTTTTTTTACCTGTTTTATCTTTCTGGGTCTTTCTTTATTTTATCAATGCAGTGATTATACTTTAAAGGAAGAAACTTTGGCGAAACAAACTTTCGCGAGTTCGTGATTTTCGGCAAAATCGCTAAAGTAAAATCCCGCGAAAAATTCTGCCCGCCTTCATTCGCGACAGTTAATTGCCACGAAATGTGTGATTTTTCGAGTTGAGATATTCGCAAAAGTTAATTCTTAATAAGAAAATTTTTTTTTTTTCGAAGTTGTCATTTTTCTTGTTTATGTCTATTTATATTTATTATTTTATCTATTATGATTAACATAGGAAGGTTATGGACATGAATAAATAAAGTTTACTTTTAGAATCTTGGATTATTTCATTTTTGAAGTACTTCACTCGTGAAAGTTAACTCTCGCGAAATAAAGTCAATTGGGCGATTCGCGAAAGCTAGATAGTCAGTAATATCTGGTCGCCTTTTTTTTGGTCCTACGTTTTTAAAAGAGATAGCTTATTTTTCGACAAAATGTGGTTTTACATTTTTGAAATGTTTTCGTTCTGATATCAAGTGACCAGAAAAAGGCGATCAGATGTTGTGACATGTCCGTCAGTAATAATGTCTGGTCACCTTTTTTATGTCTGATGTTTTTAAAAGAGTTAGTCTATTTTTCGACAAAAAGTGATTATACATTTTAAAAATGTTTTCGTTCTGATATCAAGCGACCAAAAAAAAACGGCAACCAGATATTACTGACTTGTCTGTCAATAATATCTGATCGCCTTTATTGATCTGACGTTTTTAAAAGAGATACGGGGCCAGCTACATTCAAATTGGCTGTTAAGGGGGCAGGAAGTCAACCTCAATTCCGTTAAAGAAAATTAGAACATTTTTACCTTTTTCTTTAAAATTTCAAGCATGTACATACTAAAATAAAATTTCTTGATGACCTTTAAAATAGCAGTTAGTTACACGCCCTGGTCGTCTTTCACAAAGGTCTTATTTTTAACAAAATCTTTGTCTCTGGACGACTAGGCTGCTGGCTGCCGTCAGATATATTTTTCAAAAATAATGGCCGTTAAGGGAAGGGGAAGGGATCAGCATTTAACAGCCAATTTGCCGCTAAGTGTGGCGAGAGTTGAATTTTGATGGATTTAATTATATTTTAGGTCTCAAATAATGAGCCTGCTGTTCTCCAGCAAGGTACCATCTGTGAAATGGCAACTGATGTTCCATCTTCTACTGAACAGGTAAATTTTATACATTGCTTTACTGTTTCTACTGAACAAATGATTCACTTTAGAACTCAGTGCTTTTAATTAAAATTTTCTGACTATATTTTTTGAGTTTCAGCCCTTTGAATCAACGTCGGCATTCGGCAGTGCGGACATAAATGCGGACAGCATTTTAACACGTTCGCTGCCAAAGCCGAAATATGCGGACGTTCTTATTACGCCGAACAAGGGTCACAGGTACAAAAACTAAGTCTGTGCTAGTTTTCTCTGAAACGGCTCATTAATTTTTTTTTGCATTTTTGCATGATGTCAAGGGTCTATAAAAGGCTTCTTTCAACCCATATGGTCACCCGCCGAAAATTCTCGTTTTTCGCTACTAGTTCAAAAATTTCCCCTAAAATAGGGACTCAGGGGCCCAAAAAACACTTCTGGCCTTTTTCTTTTAAAGTGTTTGACCGATTTGATTCAAAACTAACCGCCATTGTGTTTGACCGATTTGATTCAAAGCTAACCGCCATTTACTTTTGGGTCATTTTTACTAGTATTTATTTCCTAAATGATCAGTTAAAATAACAATGTGGTTAATAAGTTATTTCATGTCTAAATTCCATAATTTAGTATTCCGGGGGTCCAGTTAAGGTTTACTTGTTTTATTTCATTTTGTTATTTGTTTACACATCCAAACTATGTCCAAAGAAAAGTTGTTGAAAGAATTTGAGTTCAATGGCTCTAGTTCGATGCCTCCGACAGATAGGGCTGATATTAAAGTTAATTTAATTATGACATTTTAACCATATGTTTGAATCAAGAAAGCAAATGAGCAGTCAAAATTCTGTGAATAAAAACTGACTTTTAGAAATGGTTGTATGGCTAAATATGTGAAATCGCTTAGAGGCCTGGAACTAATGAACCGCGCGATATTTTT
Organism: Lepidozona retiporosa; assembly: GCA_032360285.1. Classification (NCBI taxonomy): domain Eukaryota; kingdom Metazoa; phylum Mollusca; class Polyplacophora; order Chitonida; family Ischnochitonidae; genus Lepidozona; species Lepidozona retiporosa. The sequence goes on along the minus strand of JAUOBW010259765.1, from coordinate 8,030 downwards.
TGGACAAATTTTCAAAACATGTCATTAACAAACAAATAGTTATTTACTTATGTCTTTCTATCTCAAGAACTGATAAAGATTTTTTCAAAAAATAAAAAGCTTTTTTCGATCATTTTGGACCCCCGAAGGGAGGAAGTCCTATAAGATCAGGTTTGTCCTACGTATGGGAAGTGTGTACATTTTCACGTAGTCGAAAATGAGGGGACAGTTATTAATAGATTTATTATGCACTTTAGGTATCAATTATTGAGAATGAGATTGTGGCTATCAAGCAAGAAATTACTGATGGCTTGTCAAACGATGATGTTGCATCTGTTGAACAGGTTAGATTTAATTGAAAAATTCTTTTGATCTATCTTTCTAAAAAAACATTGAACCTCCTCTTTATGTGTTGTTTTTGTTTCTTCCGCGAGCGGTGCCCTTTTCTCATGCTGAAATTTATGTGTAATTTGTGATTTTTATAACTTTAGAATTGTTTTTCAACCTAAAAATTACAAAAAAATATGCACTTATAGATAGGAAATGCATTCTACATTTAGAGGGCCTAAAAAGCCAAAATTCATTCAACTTTACCATCCAGGGCTCTCACAGTTACGAAATTATGGTTTGTTTCCGCGTATGTGGACAGTATCTATTTTCATCTCTGAATTTTAGTAGACTTTTTTGTTGACAAACCTAAAGTTCTATAGAAAAAAAACTAAATATTTCTTGAAACTCCAGGTTCCTAAATGACCCCTGTCTACCTGTTCATTTGGTCTCAAGTGCCGATCAATAGTTATGAGATTTTGCATGATGTAGGTTTTGTTCGTAGTACAAGTGACAGAAAATAATTTTTACCTAACTTTTACACAGGTAAAAAAAGACAGATTAAGTGACAAATAATAGTAGCTCGTTCTTGGATGGGTCTGATTTTGTCCAAAAAAAAAATGCTACTTATTTTCAGAAAGTAGCAAAAGTAACTCGAGTCTGACAATCATATGCAGTTTCAAAAAGTTGAAGTTGATGTTTAAAATAGCATGTGTCTACTATCTGTGTACGATATTTAGTCAGTTGCCAAGTGAAAGAACCTACTTAAGAGGAGAGCCAAGATTGTTAAAAGCACCACAGAATCAAAGTCTGCCGAACCAAGAAAATAACCTACAAAAGTTTTGTGTCCTGTTCCTAACTGTGACGCGTAAGTTAACTTGATAATAATTGTTTTCGCAGGGCTACTTATTAAAATCCCAGACATATGCCTTTGGAAAACACAAGGTTATGCTGGGCATTTAAATTTTAATAAGAAGTTAATGACCAAGTACCTTTCAATTATCTTTTTAACACCCAGCTTTACCTATTTTTGGACAGAAAACTACCTTTGCTTAGTCTTCTGGAATTTCAGGTCGCCTTAGAAGCACCGGCAGTAGGTCAGCAAAAGATTGCAGATTTGAGTATTGTTTATTTAGGTCAACATTGGGCTATTACAGAAAATAAACGTACTCCTCCGACGAACAGACTTGGAGAATTCCGATGGTCGATGGTCATTTTGCATAGAATCAAAGTGGAGAATAGCAATGGTCTATGGCCACTAAAAAAACATAAAATTCTTATGCAGTCCTCTCATTTTCGCGTACATGATTACGTACACACTCACCCACACGTACGCCAACTCAAAAAATCACTTACTCCAGACATAGGGGGTACTATTGGAGCTGTAAATTTTTCACGTACGCAGATTTTTAAAAATGAGAGCACTGTTATGGTCGATAGTAATAATCGACAGAAAAGAAAAAAAAACTCTATGATCGATGGTCATAAAAAATGAAAATCATGAGAATTATCATAGTCGATGGTCTTCTGACAGCCGGAGAATTCTGATAAGTTGATGGTAGGAAGGAATTAGGTTCGTCCGTTTTCAAGGTACGTTTATTTTCTGGAATAGGCCATTACCTTTTTTTTGGAACTTACAGTAGGTCGGCATTGTGAATTTTAGCCTCAGTAATTTTTTTATCATTAAAATGACTTATAACAGATGATTGTTTCTTTGCATTGTCTTTTCTGACTTTGGCTTGCTGAGCAATTTGGCGCAATTTCAAGTGTGTACATTAGTTAATACTTTGCTTTAGCACCGTCAACTACTTAAAGAAGCATCTCACTTCGAAAAAACACAATTGGGATCCAAAGAAAGCTGCTCGAGCTGCCGCAGAGTTTAGATTACGCAAGGCAGATCAGGATGATGCTCAAAGATATATATGTATCATATGCGGAAAGCCTGTTAAAAGAATAGGAAACCATTTGAGGCAAAAACACCATAAATTGAACAGCCGTGTTAAAGAGTTGATACCAAAATGTCTTCCAGAAGTTGGGAAGGAATCGAATCGGACAAGTAGTGATGAAAGTAATGAAGAAGAATTTGAGAGTGACACTGCTGCTGAAAATAATATGTACGAAAGAGCATTCTCCGCACAAATGTGGAAGACTAATAGTCGGATGATAGATGATGTTCCTGAGGATGACGATGATCCAGACTGGTTGTGTGATGAGTATTTCATGAAAAGGACAAGTACCGCCTCATCAGCCGCTAACACCTCATCAGCCGCTAATACTCAGACAGAAGAATCCGGCAACAAAAATGTTGATGATTATTCTACTGTCAACACACCAGATGAAGATGGCAATGATGAAGACGTTGATTATGAAGATTTGAACGATGATAGTTGCATTCTTTCATCCGTTGAAGAAAATCGCCTAATGGAGTTGTTTAAAGAATTCCTTGCCACTAGGGACGGCAAGTCTAAAAAGAAAAGACAATGCAATAACCTTGCTCGTACAGTGCAAGGAGTAGTTCGTTTTGGCAAGGACTCAAATAATATTGATTTTAAAGACCTTTACAATAGAGCTTTTCTTAACAATTGGCTAAGCAAACGCACCAAAAAAGATGATACACCAACAGGATCTGGTACATCAAAAACATATTTAATTGCTGTTGAACACTTCCTTAAGTTCATTAAACTTACAAAGCAGCCTGGCTATGATCAGACACAAATCAATGACATATTACCTGTTATTGGAGCATGGAAGGCTGACTTATATAAAGGTATCGAAAAGGAAAAATATAAAAGAAACCTCAAAGAACTGAGAAAGTTCCCTACCCCCAAGCAGATTGTTCAACTTCATAATTCAGAATTAATTAAGGAATCTTTAGCCATCTTGAATAAATTCAAGTGTACTAGTATTCCAATTGTCACTCGAACAACATTTTGTTCGGTAAGGGATTTTGTAACAACATTTGCTTTAATTCCAAATGCTTCCCGCCCTTCGGCAATTACCAACATGTTGTTAAAGGAATTTCATGAGGCAGACGAACAGACTGATGGGTATGTTGTTTATGTTGATAAACATAAAACAGATTACAAGGGCCCCGCCCCTGTAGTGCTTTTGTTTGAATTATACCAACAAACTAGGGACTACATTCATTATGTTCGAAATAACTTGAAAGATATTGACACCGATCCATCTTCTGTTGTCTTTCCTAGTTGGTCTGGCGCAAACATGGATTCTACCATGTTAACAACGCAGTTTAACTCTTACTGGAACAGAGCTCTAGGACTTCCGACAAAAAATCGAACATTGACGCCAAACATTATAAGAAAATATACGACCACTATGGTTCATTCGGAAAATAAAGACTTGGCAAAAGATACGGCTAATCATTTGTGCCACTCTCTAAATGTTGCCGAAGAAAACTATAACATTATTGAAAAATACAAAAAAGCTGCATCCATTTGCAAAAAAATTAGCTCCATACAAAAAGGGGAGAATCCACAAGAAGGATGCAGTTCTAAAAAAGAGGTAATATATATTAAAGAAAAAATATTTAGCAAGGAAATTTCTGATTTATCAATCGACAAAAACAAAGTTGTCACAAAAATGAACGAGTTAGAAGAGAACTGGTCAGAAAAAGATACTAAAAAAATTCTGGATTCTGTTCGCTACCAAATAGAGTTAAAAAGAAAAAGCCAAAAAGATCAGGTAGACATGGAAATTCCCTCGTGTTGTAATTCTTATAACGTTTTAGAAGAACCACTTGACAAATCAAATATGCCTGAAACCCGTTCACTAAAAAATAAAGAGGAAAGTAAAGAAGAGGTTGATATGCAAATTCACTCATCTACTAAATTTAATTCAGAAGAACCATGTAGAGAAACAGGAACACCCGAAGCATCTTCACTAAAAGCTAAAAACGTGTCTTTAAAAAGAAAAGCTACAGAATTAAGCGATGAAGATTATATACCACCAATCGAAGATGTCAAACAAGAGGTTTATTTAGGAAGAACCCGTAAAGCATATTTGACCAAAGATGTGGAATTGTTCGATAAATTTATTCGGGCCAAATACGTGGATTCAGAAGAACCTATTTTTAAAGAAGAATTTGGTAATTATGTTGAAAGTATTCCAGAGCTCACTCCACTTGTTAAAAAATTTGGTGTCGCGTCATTAATCGTAAAAGTACGTACTGAAAAGAAAAAATAAATATGAATCAAGTCTTTTGTTTGGCTTAGATATCGCATATACCTTGTTAAAGCCCTTAGCTTTGATATTTTCTGTACACGACTTTGTTGATATTTGTAAAGTTTTGTTAAATATCACTCTTAGTGTCAGATCTGCGATTAGCGTTTAGCTAAATATTTTAGATCTATTTCATTATTTAGGTTTTCTTTTTATAGAATTCATTGTAATTGTTTTACGTTATGTTGTATTTATGGACCCACGCAGTGAAGGTCCTATGAATTGAGTGTTGTCCGTCCGTCTTTCCGTCCAGGCTTTATCCCCATATCCGCTTATTAGTTTTTTTGGATTTTTTGCATGAATCTTTGGTTTCATAAGGCGAGTCAACTGACAGAGCCGGATTTTCAAGAAAAATTCTCATTTTTCGGTAGTGGGGCTTTTTTGCCCCCAAAGCCCCCAAACGGCAATTTTTTCAACGTTTTTGCAATTTTCTCAAAATTTGTTCATTAGATTTTTTTTTTTTTTGCAGTAAGTTTGACCTATACATAAGACAGCTTTTGACGTATATGGTCACCTGTCAAAAATTCTCATTTTTCGATACTGGGCCTAAAAATACCCAAAAAATGGTGTTTTAGGTGCCCGAAATCACGTTTTTGCTATTTTTTCAAGAACCGTTTGACCGATTCGGTTCAAATTTTCAGTGAAGCTTTCTTATTATAAAAGAAATGTTTTGATTAGTATGTCAGCTAATTTTGGGCACTGGAAAGTCATTTTTTTGCTATTTTCTCCAGAGCCGTTTGACTGATTTAGTTCAAATTTTCAGTGAAGCTTTTTTAATATAAAGAAAAATGTTTTGAATACGATGTCGGCAAATTTCAGGCCCTTTTCAGGGGGTCTGGACCCTAAAAGGGCCCAGGCCAGGAGGCAAAAAAATCATGTTTTGGCTATTTTCTCTAAAACCGTTTGACCAATTTGGTTCAAATTTTCAGTAAACCTTTTTTAATATAAAATAAATGGGCCGATGCCAGGGGTTAAAAATCATGTTTTTGCTATTTTCTCCAGAAACGTTGGACCAATTTGGATCAAGCTACAGTGAAGCTTAGTAAATATAAAATAAATGTTTTGGTTAGTATGTTGGCTAATTTTTGGCCCTATTCAGAGGGCCTGCGCCCCACTTGGGCTCTTCCCAAGAGGTAATAGTCTCGAGTATTTTGTTCAAAATGTCCTTCTTCCATTATTCCTTAAAGCTCTTTTTGCAAATCTCTCTTATACCGTGGATCCAACTTTGCTCTGCTAGTTAGGTTTTAATTTACTTGTAATTTGTTCTAATTTCCAAAACCTATATTTATTAATCCCTATTCATTGTTCAGTCATTATGTGCTTGTTTTTATTTAATTTATATAAATTTCGGATCATTCTCATTTGAGACTTTTGTTTGGCTTAAATATCGCATATACCTGGTTAAAGTCTTTAGCTTTGATATTTTTTGTACTCAACTACTTTGTTAGTCTTTGTAAATTTTTGTTAAACATCACTTATAGTATTAGATCTGAGATTAGCATTTTGCTAGGTATTTTAGATCTCTTTAATTATTGAGGTTTTATCTGTTAGAATTGACTGTAATTGTTTTATCTTATATAAAGTTTTTTAGTTTACTATACTTATAATTTGTTCTAGTTTTTAAAGTTTGACTGTAAAGAGGGGCAGACGAGCCCATCAATCGTCTCGGGAGACATCCGGCTCCAGATGTCGAGTACCCGATTTGGGCTCCTTGCTCAGGGTAACGAGCATTATATATTATAAGAAATAACAATTGTAATTTTTATTGTATATTATGCAGAGATGATGAGTCTGCAAAAAAAAAAAAAAAAAAAGTAATTAAATCAATTCAACCTGTCAAAAGCTAAAGGAGCATAATGTATATAATGTATATGTACCATTTACAATCTTAGTTTCCCTCTGTAACATGCTAAAAGCCATACACTAAAACTATTTAATTTTAAATATGTTTTTGTTGTTAGTAACAGTTACATGGAAAGCGGTATTGTGATGACACCGCATGACTGTTTATTTAGGCAATGTGATCACACACAACCTAATGGTTGCTTTTAGTGCATTTTTTAATGTTACGAGGGCATGTTTAAGTAAATACATTTTAATTTAATCTGTAGATTAAAAACTGTATTTAATATTTTGTCTTTAGTTTTGCAAATAAGGCCGATATGGTAAGGGTCAGGTACGACGTCATGGAGTTCCAACAAAACATTGTAAGTTGTTTTAGCTTTTATGAAATTTTTAAATTATAATTTTCTCTATTTCTTCAATTTAATCGTCCCACAAAAAATTAAACTAAAATTTAAGTGTCTTAGTAAATTTCTGACTAAGTCAGTTTTGCTTTAGAGCTTTTTTAACTTTTAGGACTGAGGCCCAAAACCCCAAATGTTGACTGAAACAAAGTTCCAACAAAAAATTGAAGTTCTTAGTAAATTTCCCTACCCTAAATTTTTGACATGTTTAAGTTGACATATAAACGTATAAGCTACCTTATTCCCTGATACTAATTTCGCCAAAAGTTTTCTGCAGAATAATTCCTTTTTATGGGTATAAAATTCATGGTTTTCTTGTTTAAAAAATTTTTGCGAGCATTTTTTTGTTGCAAACTCGTCAGTTTTCACGTTTCATTCTTAAAAATAAAGAAAAGAAGTCTTCAAATTAACTTTTAAACAATAAATACTTGCTTTTACTACCTGCCACAGGTATAAAATTAGTGTTTTAAATAAATCTAAATATTTCGTGGGTAAAAATTTTCACGGTTTAAGCCAAAAACTGTGCAAAGCGCGAAAGTTAACGCTCGCAAGATTTAGTACCAATAAAATACCAATAAGGTAATACAAATAATACCATTCATGCGTACAAAAATAAATTAACAATAATTTTTCAATTTGGCGGAATTTATTCTTCAATTTGCCGTTATTCATTTTAATTATATATTATGATTCTAACAATGGTTCATATCATTGCCATTGACATTGCGTGATGCATGTGATCGAATTGCTGCTGAGACGGGCATGTCAACCTCTTCCCCGAGGACGTCTAGACTTTTGAATCATACATTATATAATTACAATGCATCATTTGGCAAATAAATTTCATAACCCTGATTTCGGATCACCAAAAATATCGCAAATTGTTTAATCGTGTTTTCAAAATGCCTAAAATTTTTTATTAATTTTTATCAAATAATATTTAAACTATTTTTCTGTAAAATCACTAACTTTTGACCGCAGAAAATACGTTTTATCATTAGAAACTAAGGTGTTTAATGACCACAATTAAAAAACTATATTTTCTTTGATTTAGTTTAATAATATGCGGGTATTGATCATAGTGTCTTCCCCCCTGACTTCAGGGGGAAGCATTTTGAACTTTTGCCAAGAAAGGGGGTGACCAACCGATTTTTTATGTATTTTTTACCTTACTTACTTTTGTTACTTAATTTGCATATCATGATTTTCATCAAAAAATTCATTGTTTAAAACTTATTA
>JAUOBW010259654.1:0-11147 GCA_032360285.1 Lepidozona retiporosa | reverse complement strand
AAGAAATTGTTTTCTGTTCTGACTGAAAAAGTGTGCAGGATGTTATAAATTATTGTTTATGATTGTGTATTAGCCAACATCTTGAAAACATTTCCAAGTACTCTAAACAAATAAAAATTGATAAAAAAAACAGATCGTTAGATATGCTTTGTGGTTTGCTATGTTAGTATGTTGATAATTGTTTATTTTTATTCTAGCAATTAATGTAACATATAATGGAACGTGTTCTCCAAGTTGCTACACCAGTTGTTCACCCAATTGTGCTCCTGCGTGTTGTTCTCCTCAAACCCTGCCTACGTACTACACTTATGAAGTGGTCCAAACACCGGGCGGTCAAGCATTATCAGCAGCAGCTGTCGCACCACAAAATATACCACCACCACCGCCTCCTTCACCTCCACCAGCTCCGCAGCAAAGTAAGTAAAAAGGGAAATAATTAGTTTGTAGTATATTTTTTATAAGTCTTCGATACATAATTGTATGCTATTTCGAATGATCGTACTTTTATGGGACTTAAAGAAATTTGTTGGGAAACCTTTTTAAGGGCAATATTTCAAAATGCAAATTTTGTTACCTTCCACAGAATATTTTCTTGCAGACTTTTTATATGCTATTTTGTATACGATACGGAAGTAAAAACCATTAAAACAATTTTTGTTGCAATTTGTTCCTAGTATCTTAAATAAATTTACAGGACTACTTCCAGTATCATTGCGTTTTGTGCTCATATTGGGTTTTCATGTAAACCTATCCGGCATCAATGTAAAACTCTAAAAGTGAAATATTTTAAATATTCGTCCTATTTGTAAATTGTTAGATAATGTATTATTACAATAAAGTGCTTTTAGAAATGTTAAACAATCGAGCTATATAATATCCATAAATATCCATGAAATAAGATTATTTAACTATACAATTACTACATAATGTTTCATACTAATGCAATTTTTCAAGTAATTTGGTTGATGCAATGTTTTTAAATATGCATCCGTCTTATTTTATGGATATTATATAGCTCGATTGTTTTAACAATTTTGGAGCACTTTATTTTAATAATACATACACTAACAATTTATAATAACCATAAATAATGTAAAATTACTACATAGTGTTTCACGCTAACGCGATTTGTCTAGTAATTTGGTTGATGCAACGTTTTTAAATATTAACAAAAAAGTTATGCATTAAAAACTTTGTATCAACCAAATTACTTGAAAATTGCGTTAGCATGAAACATTATATATGTAGTAATTTTAAAGTTAAAGAATCCTATATTATTTATGGATATTGTATAGTCCTATTTGTACCTCTTAATATACCTCTCCAGAGTTATATCTCACACGCATTTTTTTGCTCATTAAGTTGGTTGTATAATATTTTTAATTAACCGATTTTTCTTTCAGTTCAAACACCAGTGACGTCAGTGATGGTTAATTTCCCAAGCTACTGTGCGCAGAGTTGTCAGCAGACATGCACTGCAACATGTTTACCTGAATGCTGTCATCAACAGAAAAAACGCAAGCGAACGGAAATAATACATAATAAGAGAAACAAAATATATCACAAACGTCATCACGGTTAAGGCAATGCTAATACATGTATATAATGAAAAAAATGGTGTAAATCACCTTTGAGGTGGAGCCCGTGGAGATATTCCGAATAACATTCGAAGGTCTAAGGAGAAATAATGTTTACTACGTGTGCACGCGTTTGTGTATGATATACTCATATATTTCAAATGTAACATTCTGATTGGGTAAGCAGCCATATAAATAAATAAATATATTGAAAAATATCTACTCTTTTAAGAGAAGTAGTAATAAAATGGCAATAAATCCGAAATTTGTTATTAAAGTCCTTAACAATCTATTTTTCAATTTAAGGAAACATTGTAATGTAGGAATAATAGCTTTCATGAATTGTACCTAATCGTATGCCATAACAATTATATAGTTGGCTGGCTTAGGTCTACAGCAAATTATAAATTACTGTTAAAAAATTCAAGTTGATTTTATTTAGTGTGATGGAGTAACAAATTATAGAAAAATAACTATGAATAACCTCAAAATATTAATTAATTCTCAAAACATATAATAAAATGAATTTAGACGAGGAATCCAAAAAATATAGTCAATTTAAACTGAAAATCTCTAGATAAAAATCAAGTCTAAAAGTTTAAATTGTGTGAATTGTTTAAATTAGGAAAATGTCGAAAAAATCAAAAAAATCTGTATAATAGGAATAAATTTCCAAAACATTAGTAAGGAAACCGTTTAAATCTGAAAGGTATTATTTCGGGAATGGCGATATTTTATATTATTATTTCTAAAATGTATTTTGTAACAACTATTGTAGTGGCAATGGTGATCTAGTAGATTGGATATATAGTATGATTGTAACTTTGTAGATTTTTTATAAATAGTAATGACGTCATTATTTATCAACAAATATAATTTTTCATAAAAACAGTCTCATCGATACTCCATTTTGCATAGCCTGCGAAAAATATTCCAAATTTGCCCTGCTCTATCGCCTAAGCCGATCGCTTAAAATTCTTGCATTAGCAATAAACGAGAATCTTAGAATTCTATGACCATCTACCGAAACCACGAGTTAATCTAGTCTGTCTCTGATGATAGTCCATTCGTTAAATGAGGCTTGAGCCAGTAATTCCGCATGCGGTAGTGACCGAGTGGTCTAAGGCTCCGTTCTCCCGACCGAAAGGTCGTGGGTTCGAATCCGGTCTTAACCACTTTGTTGAATTTCTCACACACCGCGTATCGCACACCGGAGTACCGCGCTTCCATCTATTTATCTCGTGAAGTAAAGTATCGAAAGATTCTTGTAATGTTTCGAGGGAAGGAGGGTTGTGAGACTTCGGCACGGGTGTCGCATGACAACATACACCCACTAACCCAATTCACTCTAGCAGATTTTAAATCATTGCATTGGGTGATATTCAGTAAACAAAAAACTACAGAAAAAAAACTACCCAACATGGTACAAACGACCGTCATGAAGAGAATTGAATATAAAAACAAACATATGGCTCGAAGAAGATATCTATATGAAAATATATTTAACAGATATCAACCAATACCTTAACCATAGTCCTGCCGTCAATTGGTCTAGCAACAATAGAACATCTCGGCCGACAGACATACTCTGGATTAGCCATCAATCTACCAGTTAAACCAATGCATTTGTTGTGAATCCAAAAGGAACACTGTGAACAAAAAATGCAATTTACATCAACACCTTTGTGACATACTGCACACGGGAAAGCACCAACGTCTCAGCGTCTTACCCCGACCAATCCCAGATACCATGAACTTGGTTTTCTTAACATTGACACGTAAACCTTTGTTTTCCATTACTGATTTATTCACACACTCGTCTAAGGATTCACTAACAACAACAAGATCATCCGCATGTAAAGGCTCTCAAGGCACACCAGTTCTAAACTCTTGAGACAAAGCTTCAAGAACGATAATGAATAACAAAGGGCTTACACAGAACCCTGATGAACACCAAATAACTCATCACTCAACGAACCATTTACCCTAACACGACTTTTTGCATTATTGCACATACTTTGTACGACACGAGTACCCCATTCCTATATTCCTAGCTTTCTCATCTCCCACCAATTTACCTTTCTAGGGAACCTGTAAAAATCTTTTTCAAGCAAAATTTAAAGGCTTTTTGACATCGAAATACTTCTCCTGCAGTTGACGTAATATGAAGATAGCATCAGTCGTGCCACGACCAGGAACAAAGCCTATCGATGTTAACCATTTGCCTAATATGCTTCTCCAGAACATGTTCTATGATCTTCATTATCTGGTCAGTAAGTTTAAGACCTCTGTAATATCCCCTATCTAATACATTACTTTTACTCTTATATATATTAAGAATAATGCTTTCTTGCCAGTCATTGGGGATCATACCACTATTCAAAACAGACTCTGTGAGTTTGGTAAGGATATTCAAATCTTCTTCGCCAGCTGCCAACGGGGCCCAGGAGATTTGCGAACTTTCATTTTCTTAACGGCTTCCTTGACCAAGGAGGTCGTAACAGGTGGAGGATGACCACAAACTGGATCAATATCTTCAAGATTGTCTCTAGGCCACTACTATAGTGCTCCACCCAAGCTTTCATTTTTTGATCATCGCTTAGTGACAATTCACCAGCGTCGTTTTTCACACATTTCTCACCAATAACATTCCTGATTAGTTACACCCCATTGCCATATGGTATTATATGAGCAAAAGTCTTCTTTTCCGTTTAAGACTTTGCAGGCCAAACCACATGCTTTTTTGATATACGCTTTGATAGACAGTTTTAAAAACCATATCAGTATCTGGGTCACGGAGTTTCCAGGTTCGAAGACGCGGTTTAAACTTCCGTTTCTTATACTTAGGAATTTTGACCTTAAAATCTCACACTAAAAATTGATGCTGCAGTGCACATTCTTCCCCAGGAATAACTTTAACGTTAGTAACATAATTCCTAAAATGCTTTGGATAAATGATGTAATCAATCTGAGAGTTGTTGCCTCCAAAACTAAATGTAATGAGGTGAGAATCTCTTTTTAGGAATTGAGTGTTTCCAACAACTAAGTTATTTGCCAAAGCAAATTCCAACATACACTCCCCCTCAAGATTACGAACCCCATAATTGAAACCACCATGAACAAGGTTAAAACCATCTGAGCTTCTGCCAACATGGCTATTCCAATCACCCAAAACAATTAGGAGTTCAGAGTTTGGAAGTTTAGAAACTAAACTCTGTAATTAGTCATACAAATAACTTTCTCATCTTCCGGTCGACCAGCTTGTGGCGCATAGATAGAGACGAAAGAGAAAACTGTCTTACCTTTAACAACAAGATTCTATCAGAGATACACATCAAATACTTTATCAGACCAAGTCTCAGACAAGAGAAACCCAGTACCACCTAGCCCGTTTTTGTTGCCACACCATAACTACTTATACTTTGTATCATTACCTTTTAAAATACGAACTTGGTTTGGCTCAATTCCGCCTGACCATCTGTGCTCTTGTGCAGAGCAAATGTCTATTTTTTCTACGAGTTAAGGTCTTTACCACCTCATTGCTTCTACGCTTAAGAGTACCTACATTAATTGAAGCAACTCTAACATTTGTAGGGTGCTTGCCTGATTTGCCTAAGCCGGACCCTGCTTTCAACACCCTGGAGTTAGCCAAGCCAGAAACGTTACCAGTACCGTTGTTACTGACACCGCCTATATCTGAAGAATTTGAAAAACTAGCCATTAAGTCATTGGTTACAAAGTTTTTACAGGATTGCACTTGATCAATGTGCCACGCCGTTGTACTAATTAAAGATCATCCGCCAAACCATGTAACAACAACACCAGTCTATCGGTACCTGATGTTGAAGCCTACTGTTACCCAGGTTGTAACTGGATTTTTTCTCGAGATAAACTCCTCTAGATCTGTTGTGTTTAGTACTCAGCGTAAGTAAGGCGGTTTAAATTGTTGTAAGGGCCAATGCCCTTATATTTTATTAGTTAGATTGGTTATGATTTGGAAATTAACTACTGTCCCGTTGGAAGATTTCTCAAAACTTAATTATTTTACGTCATATCTGCATTTTGTTTTTAAAGACAGGGGTAAAATAAAACCGAACTCGTGAAATTGTTCCCTAAAAAACAGCGTTTAATTCACTATTAAAGCTTGGAAATCTTTTACAGCAGATTATAAGAAAATTTATCTCGTCATTTTTATTTTTTAAATTAATTACGGGCTATTAAACTGGAAATTACGTAAAACCGGGCCAACTGTAGATTTTAGCATACACCCTTGCTCAATGAGGAAAGGTCACTTTGCAAAAACGATTACTCCAATTACTTTACATCAGTATATCTTATGTGAATATGATGTCGTTCATAGATTCTTTTAGACGGTTTCAATCAAGTAAATCAAAATATGTATTTTATTACCCCCGGATTTACTTAAAATCACAACAAATCCCAAAAAAATCCAGGGTAAAATGCAATATTTTTCATCAACGATTTCACAATTGTGTTAAGGGATATACTTTCTATCATTAAGGAAACATTTATTTGGTGAAAATGTTGACAATATTGAGCAAGATTTATATACTTCCTTACTTACGCCGAGCACTTCAATAATGCTTCAAATTGTAAGTGTCTTTATCTAACACGTCCCTTACACTTCATTGAATAATGCCATATTAGATGTTTCTCAAACCCTTAAATGAGTAAAATTTAGTGAATTTAGAATGTACACCATCTTGATATTTTTCTGTTTGTTTTTTCTTATTTAAAAGATATATTATTTTTGTAATTTCTGCCTTTTGTTTCTAGGGCACTATTACTAAACTAGTATATCTTGCTTTAATCATATTCCTTATGTAAATTAAAAGAATCAAAAAGTTCATTTACAAGTTTATCTCATTAAAGAGACAAAGAAATAATGAAAAGTTTTTCCAATGAAATAAAAAGCACTGTTCGTTATTTCATTGTAACTTTAATATATGAGATCAACTTGTAAATAAACTTGGGGATTCATTTAATTTAATTAAACACTTGAAGGCTTGTTAAATATGTTAATAAAAATCTATAAAAATGTTTATAAATATTGGCCATATTTTCCTTTAATCTCAAAAAATACTACTACTGAAAAACATCTGTGATTTTATATATTCTACTATTGTTGTTATATAGTGTCTCATTCTGTGCCATATAGTTTAACAGTAAAACATTAGTTTCATTTCCACATCAATAAGAGTAAATATTTTAGGAATTTTCATTTTCATGAATCATAAACTTTTTAAAAAATTTAATCCCTATGTGATTATGGTAATAGCATTAAGCTTTCGGAGTATTGGACTATTGAAGTGTAATTTTTCTGAAACATTTTTTGTATAGATATAACAATGGCCTCTAGAAGTATGTAAGAATCTAACAAAACGTTTGTTTTTTATAAATAATTGATGAAATATATAAAAAGCACTAATATAACCACTTTCAGAAGAGTTCTTTTTTAAATAGAGTTTGCTTTTTAACTTTATCTTTTAAAACGCTTAGTTTAGATGTGATAAATATTTTAAGTTGTCTGTTTGTTAAATTTGGAGAGGTTTTGATATATTATGGTAATATTTTATAAATAGTACATTTTCTGAGATAGTCAATCCTTGGCTTAGATGGAAATAAATAACGTGATTAACAACTGTAGTGGCTAAAATTAAAGAAACAGTGGTCGAGTGGGTAAGCACTCAACTGTAAGGTTGTGGGTTCAAATCCTGTCTTAACCACTTTATTGTATTTTTCACACACCATGATAACTAAAGGCATGGGTGTTGCTAATATGCATATTTTTATTTTTGCAACTCTCTTTTTGACCTCAGTCTTGACTTGATAGACATCCCTGTAAGCATGAGATGTCTAAATGACGTCTCAGTCCTGTCTTGATATGTTAACCCCTTTTAGACACTCACTAAGTTATCTTGGAGACGTCTCATATCTTGATCTCACAGACATCTTAAGACGTCTGAAATACCTCTATGAGACGTCTAAAATACTTCTCTGAGACATCTAAAATATTTCTTTGAGACATCTAAAATACCTCTCTGAGACTTCTAAATACTTTTTCTAAGACGTCTAAAATAATTGTCTGAGACGTCTAAAATAATTGTCTGAGACGTGTAAAATATTTCTCTGAGATGTCTAAAATACTTTTCTCAGACGTCTAAAATGCTTTCTCTGAGACATCTTAAATACTTAATAAATAAGATATCTAAAATACTACTCTGAGGCGTCTAAAATACTTCTCTGAGGCGTCTAAAATATCTCTGAGGCGTCTAAAATACTTCTCTGAGGCGTCTAAAATACTTCTCTGAGACGTCTAAAATACTTCTCTGAGACGTCTAAAATGCTACTTTCAGACGTCTAAATGCTTTATCGGAGACGTCTAAACTATTTCTCTGAGAAGTCTAAAATACATCTCTGAGATGTCTAAAATACATCTCTGAGATGTCTAAAATATTTCGCTGAGACGTCTTTCTCTGAGAAGTCTTGAATACTATTCTGAGACGTCTAAAATTATTTCCCTGAGATTTCTAAAATACTTTTCTGAGTCGTCTCGTTGTTAACCCCTTTAATCTGTCTCACTAATATGTCTCGGAGACGTCTCTTGTATCTAAAATGCTTCGTCTAAAATACATCTCTAAGATGCCTAAAATATTTCTAAAATAGTTCTCTGAGATGTCAAGATAGCGAGATCTAACTTGTTTCTTTATGCATCTAAAATAAATCTCAGATGAGACTTCTAACGCTTATGGTTATAGAATATAAACTACTGGTTAGAAATTTTTAATTTTGTGATATACACTTTAAATCTACAATCTTATTTAATAAATAAACATATTCTGGGTAATAAATAGTATTTTTGAAAATTAATATAAAAAGTTACATGATAATGTTTCTTTTTTGACCCACGCAGCGCGTGATGGTCCTATGAATTTGGTGTTGTCCGTTCGTTCGTTCGTCCCAGATCTAGACATCCGTTCATTAATTTTTTCAGATTTTTTGCACAAAGGTAAGAATTAATATGGCAAGTGTCGTAACACGGAAAAAATTCTCAGGGGCCTGGGCCACGCCCAAATATGGCCAAAAATGAGGATTTTTCAATGTTTTTGAATTTTTCTCAAAATCCTTTTATTACTTTTTTTTCAAATTTTGCATGAAGTTAGATGATCATATAGGGCAACTTTTGACCTATATGGACACCTGTCGAAAATTCTCGTTTTTGAGTACCAGGCCCCAAAAAATCGAAAAAATATACGAAAAAGTACATTTTTTCAATTTTCTCAAAAAGGGTACTATATTTTTTTTTAAATTTTGCATGATGTTAGAGGGCTTCTTTTGACCCATATGGGCACCTGTCGAAAATTATCAATTTTTAGTACCAGGCCCCTAAAAATCGAAAATTTTATGAAAAAGTTCATTTTTTCAATTTTCTCAAAAATGGCACTATACATTTTTTTATCTTTTCAGGACCGTTTCTGTTTTCACTACATCTGCACTGTTTAACTATGAATTCACAATACAAAATTATTTTTGGACACCCGGCAGTGCTGACGGAGTCCTATGAATTCACCCATGTTCGTTCGTCCGTCTGTAATACTTTTTCTCAATAACCCTTCATTATTTTTCCTGAAATATTCAATGATGTTAGACGGTCATAAGGTCAAAAAAGTGACAGAGTCAGATTTTTGAAAAAAAACTCTCGTTTTTCGGTACTTGACCTAAATTTTCCCAAAAACTGGGTTTTTGGGCCTAAAGTCGATGTTTTTGGATTTTTCTCAAAATCTGTTCATTATTTTTTTTTTCAAATTTTGCATGAAATTAGAGGGCAACTTTTGACCCATACGGGCACCTGCCAAAAACTCTTATTTTTTGGTACTGGGCCTAAATCTTCCCTAAAAACAGGGTTTTTACACCTAAATCAATTTTTATCAAAAACTGTTCATTATTTTTTTTTCCAAATTTTACATGAAGTTAGAGTAACATAGAGGGCAACTTTTTTTCCCCATACGGTCTCAGGGGCCTGGGCCACCTGTGAAAAATTCTCGTTTTTGAGTACTGGGACCCCAAAAGAAAAAACAATTTTTGGACTAAAAATAACATTTTTTTAATTTTATTGAAAACGGTGCTATAAATTGATATTTTTATTTTTCATGTCACCTGTAGAAAATTTGGTTTTTGAGTACATTTTTTTTTCGAAAACAGTGATATATATTTTTTAATTTGGCATAATGTTAGAGGCCCATAGAGATCTTCTTTTGACCCATCTAAGGCACATTATAATAAAATATAATTTTTGACCGAATAATGTTTATTGAGTAACTATAATGCTGTTTTTTTAAATTAAGTTGTATGCTTTCTGCTGAAAAAATATATATATTTAAATAGGTTATCTTATTAATAATCACAACTGCGTAAACGGGGCTGGAACATAATGTGAATGTGTCGTGCACGGTAGGGCTGGTGTAAAGTGTGAGCATCACCCGATCGTCAACAGCATCAAAACCAGAGTGATGTGAGTCAGATTATTAAATTTCAGGTAGGGACACTGAATGTAAGAGGAAGTGGGATGGAGATATAGCTGAAACCCTTCACAGGTGGAATATAGATCTATGTTGTGTTCAGGAAACTAGATATAAAAATATGAATGATACTCGGAAAATAATAGGTAAGGAAAACACATAAATAAATTTTATGGAATAAGTAACAGTGCTGGCACTGGAGTAGTAGGTATTCTTTTAGCTGAACAGTGGATCGATAAAGTGTTTGAAGTTAATAGAGTTAATGATAGGATTATTTTACTCAAAATAGTGATAGGTAAGGGTATTTTTTCAATAGTATCAGTTTATGCACTACAAAGTTGATTAGGGGAAGAACTGAAGGATAAGTTTTATGATGAACTCTTAGAAGTAGTAACAAAGTTAGGTAAAAAGGAAATTGTTGTAGTAGCATGAGACCTCAATGGGCACGTTGGAGAGAGAGAGTAAATGGGTATGGAGGTGTTCATGGAGGTTTTGGAAATGGAACAGGAAATCCAGAGGGGAAAGAATGTTAGAGTTTAGTGATGCTACTAATATGGTTGTATCAAATACGTTGTTTAAGAAAAGGGAGAATCAACTAGTCACCTTTGAATCAGGAAATGCAAGGACTCAAATTGACTATATTTTAGTGAAAACGTCGAACAGGAAATTAATAAGAAACATAAAGGTTATTGCAGGTGAGGAATGTGCCCCTTAGCACAGGTTATTGGTGTGTGATCTAAGTATTAAATCAGTAGTAGAGAGAAAAATACTTTTTACTCCTAGGAGGAGAATCTGGAAGCTAAATGACCCCTAGATTAACCAGAATTTCTGTACACGTTTAACTGAAAATGTAGAGAATATAGGAATAACAAACAGTGACAATTTGTTCATTTGAAAATGGTTCATTTGAAGGATTGTCTTTTGGAAGCGTCTGATAATATCTGTGGGTGGAACAAGGGTCCTGTCAAACGACATGAGACCTGGTGGTGGAACAGAGAAGTTGACATTGTTATTAAAGAGAAAAGAAGGT
>JAUOBW010259432.1:0-11149 GCA_032360285.1 Lepidozona retiporosa | reverse complement strand
GGTGACTTGCATATTGATGCAAAGACTGGTGAAGTTGTTGATTGCGAAGTTGACTATAGCAGGTACTGAGAGCCAAGATATTTGGGGATTGCTGATGTGAGATATCGACACAGTCCCCGAAAGATGCTCTGTTCAGCCCATTAGTTAACGAAAAATGTTTCCAACTATCAAAACCGAGATGTCAGAAAAAGTAGTCGTTCATCCCTCTCAATTGGGAAGCGTCTTGGGAAGCGTGCATATGCAGCTCCGCCAAATGTACATCGACATGTCTTGCCCGCGCTTGGGGATTGGACTGAACGTGTCGAACGTTTCCATCAACAATATGCTATTGGATCCCAACAGTGGAGAATGTGTGGTGAGTGTAAACTTCAAGTTAGAACACGTGGCCCCACTTGTAGGGCAGATCATACATGGGTTGTTTAATACTGACACTGAAGAATTGTTTACTTTTGACGGTACTGACGAGAAGGTCGCAGTCAGCTTTAAGGGGGTTAGCGATGAATATGAGGTCACGTTGAGCCAGTATGTAGATCACAGTTGTAAACTTTCTATCGATCCCTCAATAAGATTTTACTGCATAGCCAAAGCAAAAAAAAAATATGCTTTGGATATTTGAAATTTGTAAGGAGGTGATCCTCACAAATCGATATACCTCGGAGGTGACTCGTAGTTTACGTGACATTGACAGTCGGGGTACCTGAAGAAGCGGCGATTTTCGCTAAAAAAGTCTGTTTGCCTTCTTCTCTACCTTGAGCTAAGATCTCTTCCCGCTGCTCTGCAGTGATGGCGTCTGTGACTCGTTTAGACTTTGTGCGGATCTGCTCCTTCATCTTGCGATAGTGTTCGACTTCTTTTAAGATGAATTGGTACTCTTCATGGGAGATGTGAGCATCCTCTATCGCTTTAGAGACCCAGCCTGAGATAGAGTCGAGTTTGGATTCTGCCAGCGTTTTGATCTTGTCGTGCTTTTTGGCTTTAGAATCGAAGATCTTCTGCGTCTTGTGCACGACAGCCGATCCAACACCTAGGAACAGACCTGTCGACGCTAGTGCGATACCTAGCGGAAAACCGACGCCTGTCAACAAGGTAACGATGGAAGCGGTTTCTAGAACGGTGATGACCCCAATGATTGAAGTGTCGCCGATCGTCGTAGCCGTCGCCCGTCGCTTGAACTGTTTTGCAAGTTTATCTCTCAGTTTAATCTCGCGTCTCAAGAAAGCTTCGGCTTCCTCGATTTTTTTGAGGCGATATGTCTGACTTTCGTCAGGCTGCTGCTCCTCGAGTGGAGCCGACGGCGGTATTTCAGGGTATATTTTTTCTTGATGATATACACTAGTCATTTATTGTAAACCATATAAAGACCCTGTCGACAGGTAGGTTATCGCTATGATCATCCCCAAAGACATTAAACTTCAATTGACCCAATGGTGCATGAAAGTTTACAGCTGATGCGTGTTTTAGAACGATAGACTCAGTGACGCACATAGCTGCTGCTGCTATTGTTTTTGTTTCCACCTTGTTAATATACGTTGATGAGGCTTGATCGCAAGATAGGTAGATGTTTTGTGTGTTGTTAAAAGTCAAATTTTTAACATCGACCCGATCGCCAGTATTTGTAACATCCCTCTTAATCTTAAGCTCCCTCGCAATGTCTTCAGAGATTTTGAGATTAGAAAGCTGTGTGTTTGGTTTTATATAGAGATCGACTCTACCCTCGTTGTTATAACTTAGACGCGCTACTGGATCACCACCACCTACACCTACGCCTTTGTTGAGCTGTTCGTTAAATAGTTGACAGATATCCTTAAAGGTGTATGTTTTACAATCTTGCAAATCGACACTTATGATCTTTTTTGGTGCTGACTTCCACTGATACGTTGCGATAATACCTGAATGTTGTTTCCAACCGGGCCATATTTTAACCTCGCTAATTGTTATCGAACCGCGAAATTTACAATCGATAGGATGTTTCAGATCAGTCAAAATGTGAGGCTGCATGTTTATTAAAAGAAACGATGACATTTGAACTAAATAAGAAGGCATTTTATGCGCCTTACGGAGCTCACGAGGAGCTGATCACTGGAAATGATCTCACTCAGCTCTACATCACGGTGCAGGATGACAATAAAAAGTCAAGTGGTTTTAAGGTCAAGGTGCCAGACGACCTTTTCGACTTGAATGTTTACAAGTACTACAAGCACGGAGACTTCTACGATGCTGGGGGGTTCCAAAGCGCGAAGTCAGCATACAATTTTAAGAACAAGCCCATGGCGTTGTGGGAAACTCAATTAAATTTTGCTGTACACTGCGCAACGTCGGGACTCGGTGTCTCTACGGAGCATCTCAATTTGAATCAGCCGATGGTGAAGTCTCTGTACAGGTTTCACGCGTACTACCACATCAGACGCATCTTGAAGAGGATGCTAGTACCGCTACCTGGTGAAAATGGATTTGACAAGTACAACAACGCTTACTCTCTGGAGGAAGTGAGGCGGATAGGTGACGAGTATGGTTGCAGCACAAAACACCTGGGGATTTATCATACTAAATACTATTTTGAGAGAACAGGTTTAGGCACAAATATTTACGTAGCGCGCAACAACTGGTCGAGGTGGATTATGAACTCGAGCCAGGGGTTCACCAAGTCTGGACTAGAGAAAATAAGTGAATCTGTTCGAGCTTACGCGTATCTCATTTTAACATCCCAAGCTGCTGCTAGACATGGTATCTTGGGTGAACAGGCTGCGTCACTCGCCGCGCAGCGAATATTTTACGACAATTTGGAAGATGTGATCAACAAAGCCGTGTCTCTCGAAGACGACATAGGTCGATACCAAAGCGTGCTAAAGTATGCTAGATCGAAATTGAACTACAGCATTGGCAAAGGTCTCTATATGCTACCGTCTGACATGCTGTTGAGACCCCTCAACCAGGTGATTGAGGGCTATAACGACAAAATCGTGGTAAATACAGGTGGTTTAGAGCTCGGGAAGGTAGTCTTGCATAAGCCAGCAGATCCTGCAAAGCCTCGATTAGAACTATCTAGAGAGGGAGGGGGTGGCGCCCTTGGTAGATTAAAGAACCCCCCTACCCCGAACGGAGTCACACGCCGAGTTCACACGTTAGACGATCACAGGGACGAAGTCCTCGCTTTGACTCTAGGTATCGGAGGCCTAGCGCTTTTTGCGATTTGGTACCTTTGAAGAAGGAGGGGGGTATAAGAGCCTATAACCAATCAGAGTAGCAATTGAAGTGATGAACAGCCACACATGTTCCGATGCAGCGGTGACAACCTTCTTGAGGAAGTTCAAGATCCCAGCGATGATCGATCCGATAATCCCTGGCAACGCAGCAGCAGCTTTACCAGCGAGTCTACCGAGAAGTCTGGCTAAAGCTTTCAGTTTGTTCTTGACCCATTCTTTGACCTTGTTTGGATTTTTAGGAGGTGTTGCCGCAGCAGCTGCTCCACCAACACCTGTCAGAGTAGTGATAAGGGTCGAAATGATCAAGCCGAGGGCAGTCAGGACAGCGGTGATCGTCAAGCCGTGCTCTCTGAAGACGAGCTTAATCTTATCTCGAACGGTCAGGTCTTCATCGAGGATTTTTTCCACAGTCTGTCGAATTCTGGCAAACTGACTTGACAATTCTTTCTTGTTTTGACTGATAATTTCCAGCCTCGCACTTCGCTCCTCTTTGATATCCGAGATGCGATCCTTGATTCTCGCCCCGAGTTCAACTCTCTCTTCAGCAGTATAGTCTGGATCGTTTTTAATTTCAGCTAGCTTCGTATTTTCCTTTTGGAGGTGTTCATCTATCTCTGTCAACTTTGAAGCGTTGTTCACAAGTTCCCCTTTGATCCGCTGAAGAGCCTTGTCTATACCCAAAAATTCTCGCATGTCCAGGTCTGTGTTTGTGCTGACGGTCTTTTGCACAGCTTCGATAACTTCTTATTGGGTGCCAAGTCTTCCATTTCAATTTCAGTCGGTAGGTTTTCTTCGAATAAAAGTCTACTACGTATCTTCAAAAGGGCCGGCGTCTCGATACCGAGCAAAGAACGGGCCCTTATCGCCCCTAGCCGAGTGCGTAATGTGCTGGCGGCTAGAAATTCGCCATTAGATTTAGTTACACTTACATACTCACCCCCAGGTGACTTTTCAACTTGGAGGAACCCTTCTTCAGAGATTCTAAAATTTGCTCGCATATCGGGGGTTATCTTAACTTTTAAATGCTTTTCCAGGGCGTTGATTTGTTCGTCTTTATATTTGATATACTCGTCAAGTTCTTGGCGGTTTCCTTGATTAGCTGTTTGTTGAATAATATCATCATCGTTAAACGATGTCTCTTGTTCATATTCATCCTCAGCAATGTATTCTTCTCTTAGCGGTATACGCTCTTCATCGATAAAATCAGGTTCATACATTTATTCTATAATAAACATGGATATACACACTAAAAGAAGTAACCGAGTGGTGAAGGCTATGAGAGCTCATCGTCAGCACGTAGTAGTGACACACAATCCGAGTTCAATTGATCCGGGACAGACTCTTCGAGTACGCTTTCCAAACCTCGGGGAGCATGACGTTATCGTTCCTGGGAGCTTCTTCGTCAGCTTTGTCTTGAACCTCAAAGGTAAAAAAGATGAAGCTCGAAGCGTCGTGCCTAACCTGGGGAGAAAGATCATCAAGACGTTCAAGATTTACTTCGAAGGCAACGAGGTGCTCTCGATCAATAACTACGACGAGATCATGACCTTCATGGATTCTTGGCTCTCGAAGAAGGAGAAACTGGATCGCGTTTTTCAAGGTATCGATAGCGCCGACGGACTCAAACTCAGAGTGAGTAGTAAAGGAGCAAAAGGAGATCCAGGGGAAAAAGCAATTGCGAAGACGTACGGTAATCGCTTTCGAATTCCAATCGATTTTGAACTGTTGAAAGACATCGGTCCTTATCATCAGGCGAGTCTCGCTGACAAGCTCGAAATCCAGCTGACCTTCAACGGTGCTCAGGCGGTGATCTTGGGGAGTACTGCAGCAGCAGCAGCAGCAGCAGATGCCGACTACGACTACTCTGCGACTGACATTCGCACAGAGTGGGATCAAATCACTTCTAAAGATTTGGCGAGTTCTATGAAGAGCGTCTATCAACAGCTAGCTCTACCGTTTACCCGAGTGTTCGAGCATCGGTTTACAACGATCAACAAGTCCGACGGAGTCGTCAATCTAGCGGTGAACGCGCCGTCCAAAAGTCTATCGCATGTTCTAATCTTGGCAGTCGACCCCGAAGATCGCAAGAAATTCGAGCACAAGACTGTGTGGAAGAACCTCGACATCACCCGGGTAAACATCGGCATAGAGGGCGTCGAAAAAGTTAACGCTTTATACGCCTCGGGGATGCAGAGAGAGAATACGTACGATCAAATTCGCAAGCTCTTTGGAAGCGACGATGTTACGCTAGGAGATTTTTTGACGGAGAAGTACGCGCTGTGCCTTGACCTGAGGCCGTCTACCGATCCAAGTCAGCATGGGAACGGAGCGAACTTGAAAAACACCTCAGAGGGTGTGACTCTGGAAATTCATCGCGTCGCGGGGACTGGGGATGGCAAACTAAATCTTCACATCTTTATCTTTCAAGATGCTCTGCTTAACATCGAGAATGGCAGGTTTCACAGCATCGCCGCTTAGTGTGAACGATGCAAATGTTGTTATATAAGAAATGTATGTGAAAGAGCCACATACCGCTATTTTCACAGGTCCTACATCCTGTGGCAAGACTCAAAAAGTTCTCGATCTGATCGAGCAAGAATATAAGGGTCACTATGACAATATCTTGATTTTGTGTCCTACTCTGCGGTGGAACCAGACCTACCTCGAAAAGTCTTGGCTTTGGAAGGATGACTACGTTTTTGTCTTTGAACCGGAGGGAAACTTGTTTGAACTCATCAAAAAACTGTCGAAAGACCTCTTCTCCGGCGAGGAGACGTTGTTCATCGTCGATGACATGATCGCCGACGAGGCTCTGAATAAGAAGCGTCACCCACTCTTCGAGCTAGCCGTCTCAGGAAGACATCGCAAGCACAGTTTGTGGCTTCTGACTCAGAGCTACACGGCTCTCCCGAAAAATCTTCGTCGACAGAAGAAGCAGCTCTTTGTCTGGTATCCGTCGGAAAAGTCGGATCTCAAGATGATTGACGAGGAGACGAATCTGATGACTTCTGAAGACCTTGCGAGGATCAAAGAACAGCTCAAGCGTGAAAAACACGCTTGTCTTTACGCGAGACTGGAACATCCAAGGACTTTTACAGTTCTTAAATAAACATGAGTGAAGAACAATCGGCAGTGACTAAGCAGAAGAATCCTGGTCGAGTTGCAGCAGGGAAGCGACTTGTTGAGTATAATCGCAAGACCAAGGAGGAGTTGCTTAAGAACAAGAATCAAGTGAAGTCAAGTGAGCAAGAACTTAGTTCAGGTACTGCATCAAGTACTGCGTCAGGTACTGCGTTAAGTACTGGCCCTTGGTACGGTGGATCGACCGCTATCGTTTTAGGTGTAGGGATCGCGGCATTCTTTCTCTATACTCATCGAGCTCCTCCCATGACAGAGCCATCGAAGAATTACCTTGCGGCTGCTCCTGCTCCTAGCAGAGCCGCAGGCGATAGCGGAGACGCAGGCGATCAGCATGAGAACAACGATATTTTTCGAATGAACTGATATAATAAACATGGACTATACAAAAGAAATAAAGGAATCACTAGGGTTCGGGTTAATCTTCGCTACGCTTAAAGCAGCAGTCGACTACGCATCAAACGGCAGAAAGCCGAGTATAAATTCATTCGGCAAGAACGTCGCAGTTGGGGCCGGTGCTGATATTGTATACGATGAAATGAAGCGAAAAAAGTGGCTCCCTTGGTTATAGATAAACAATGGCTAGTCTAGCAATGATGGCAGGTACTGCTCTCGTCAACGCGCTGGCCTTCAGCGGGACTAACGCAGCATTTTCACTGCTTGGAGATCACGGCAAAGCAGAAATGAAACGACATAATGTCGCTATGGAACAACTCGCGAAAGCTAGAGAGGAATACAGTAAGGAACGACAACAAAGGCTCGATTATTTGAACAAAACAATCAGTCAGCAGAGACACGCTCAGCAGACCTTTCGAGACGTTTCGATTGCAATGGAGGAGTACAACAAGGTGACTGGAAATCAACTTCCGCCACTGAGAGACCCTCCAAAGCTCAGTGATTTCTACAATCCTTCGAGAAAAGGAAAAGACACAGAACTCGCGCTAGTCGTCGGTGGGATGGCAGTCGTTGGAGCCTTGGCCTACAAGTTTAGTAAAGAAACATGAAGGTCAAGGAACTGCGGGATTTTTTGAAACAGAGAGGCGTCGTAGGCTACTCGACGATGAAAAAGGGAGAACTCCAAGCAAAGGTACAAGAGGTACAAGACACGGAGGCAAGAGCGCTCTACAAAAGCCAGCTCAGAGAAAACGCCGTTTGCGAAGCCTGCTTAGACGAGCAGAGAATACAGAGAAAGATCGACGAGAAAACCTATAATCAACGGCTGCTCGAGATCAGTTTCCGGAGGCTTGGGTGCGATTACTGTCAACACACGAATTTTTGCCACGATGGCGATGTAAGTTATTGTTGCTCCTGTGGAGCCCTAAAACCCCTCGAATATTTGTGAAAGAAGAGTGGAGTGAACCCGCGGGTTCACTTCATCGCCTAGCGGCTCTTCAAAAATCAGCCTCACGTTTACCAACAATTCCTATTCTTGAATCGGTGGAACACCCATCTCGTAGAGGTCTTCACGGGTTAGATCTACGAGTCTAAAGTGACACTCGTACCGCTCCACATGTCCTTCCTCTTCAAAGCGGTTGAACGCGTGTACGCTGTTCGGATTGTCGATGACAACGATCTCCTCGCTGTCCGGAAACTGATCCAAGAGCCACCGTCTCTTGGTCGGTATTTTCAGCCTCTGAATGCGCGAGATGTAGTAAGGATACTCAAAGTGTTTGTCGTCCTCTGCGGTATGCTTTCTGGTGATCATCACTACGTTGTCCTTGCGGGAGTCTCGACAGTGATCTACATGTCGGTTTCTCATCACAGCAAGCTCTTGATCCTTAGCTCGTATCTCTCCCTGAAGCCCAGAGTTGTTATATTGGAGTTGTCTAACGACATACTGCGATTCTGTGAGATCGTCGTCGAGGAGGGCTATTTGCATGTCCCTCTCGTCAATCTCTCTCTGCTTTTCGTCCAGCTCCGAAGCGAGCTTTCGCATTTCTCTCGGAAGCACTTCTTCACAAACCCACTCCATAAACGGATCAGCCTTTTCCATTTTACATCTTAAAAGAAAACAATTAAGGCCGGCTTCTTTCAATAGCACTTGATCTTCCTTTACCGGGTGCAATTGCACCCGGGAATCCAGCTCAATTTTAACGTCTTTATATCGAAGCTGATACTTCTCCGGAACATGTCGTTGAATGGCCTTCCTCCCATTGCTTTCATCACTGTAGCCAATAGCTGCACATACATCACTAGCTACGAGGCACTCTCCAATACCTTTGACACAAACAGACCTCACGCTTTTTCCGTTAAAGCTAAACTGCTCGACAACTAAACGTTTAAGTGAAAGAGACATCTTTCTTGTAATTTCTTGGCTCAACCTACACAATTTGCAGGGTCAAGTGAACCTACGGGCTCACTTTACGCATTTCTCTCGGAAGCTGTATCCATGAACGGTTCTGCTTCAGGTTTACCAGACCTCAAAAGGAAGCAGTAGAGACCGGGTTCTTTCAATAGGACTTGATCTTCTTTTTCCGGGTGCAATTGCACCCGGGAATCCAGGTCAACACAAGCGATATTTTCTCGGCACATGGCGTTGGGTGAGCTGAATCACTTAATTTCGTAGAACCGAATGTAATTAAAAAACTGTTGCCACTGCAAGGTCAAACTAGAGGCGACAATCCCATAGAGTCCAGTGTTGTATCGATGGGTGTTTTTTATTCTCAACGCCTTAAGGACATGCCTTTTTGATCCTGAATGGCCCGTCGACAAGACAACTGGAAACGGCGTTCCCATGCGTTCTAAGCCATAAGACAATAGAATTCTCGCCATTCGCCCATTCGCATCTTGAAACGGGTGGAGTGCAACAAAATCATAAAAGAGGTTCGTCGCAGCATCCAACAGAGATCCTACATCGTAGGGAGTTTTAGCGACTTGAATGTTAAAGTCTTCTAAAATCGCCTCTAGGCCTCTTTCAATACATTGGGGTGGGGGATAGGGAGTCCAAGTGCCTGCAGAATAACATGCGGTTGTCCTAAATTTCCCATTAGGAATCAACTTGTCGTTGGCGTCGGTCGAGTTTTCCATCAAAATAAAATGTGCACGTTTAACATTATCTAGCGTCAACGCGCGCTCTCCTTTCAGACTCTGCTTGGCGTTGAAGTGGCGGAAAATTTGGTTTTTTTCCTGATTATTAAACCGACCGTCGGTGTTCCATTTAGTTAGGTCGCCTGCAGTGTCGAACAGGTCACTTTTCTTAAAGTGATCTCGAACTAATATGTAAGTGTCTCCATCCCTCTTTTTAGGGAGCGTACCTTCTTGTGAATTGCTCCCATATAAGAATTTCACCATAGAGTCACTCGCAAAATCCTTCATGAGAGGGTGATATCTGTAATTTTCGTTGTATTCTCTTAAAAAATCGACGTGTCGACATGTCGCCATGTGATCGTCGACGCTCATCCACGGTAGTCTTGGTACTTTCAATGCCATTTCTTAAATACCTCGCCGCTAAACAGCAGTTTCGCGAGACGGAACTAACGTCTACCACTTTTTCACCCAGTCCGGAGGAAGCTCAGTACCTTCAGATACTTTCATCAGCTCTTCACGTACAAAAGCTCTTTGAGGAGCACCTTCAGCGAGATAGTAAAGTACCCGTTGGTCGGGATTCTCCACGATCCTATCGAGTCTGAACGTGTCCCACGACCAAATCATGTCCGTTGCACGCCGCCTGTTGTCATCTTCGAGCTCTCCAGGCTTGTACAAGTATCGATAGAGCCCGTCTTCAGCTGCTACTTCCTCTTTAGGTTTAGGTTTGACTTTTAACTCTACATTACCAAGTTTTGCCGCTTTCGCCGGCGTCATGCCTAACATTCGAGTTTTCTCGCTGTTCAGCCTTGTCACAACCTTATAGAGATATTTTACCCAGATCTTTGAGTCTTTGGTCGGGTTCTGCAGCTCCTGCGCGTCTTGAGCCTTAAACAGACGCTCTGCAAGAGTTTTGTTAAAACGTTCTATGAAAGCTGTGAAATTGTGGTGGTATTTAGTCGTTACAGAGACCACTTTCACGTCGTGTTCTTTCATTAGCTTCAGCACATCCGCTTTAAATTCTCCTCCGTTGTCTACGTGGAGCTCCTGTGGATACTTCAAAGGTCCTCTTTTGTAGATGTCCTTGAACATCTCAGCGACCTCGCTGGCTTTCTTCGTTTTTAGGGGCCTACTCGCCTTATACCGAGAAGCCACGTCAATCACGTCCAAGGTGTACTTGTACGTGGTTTTGTACACTATGTCGTGTGGCAAAAACAAGAGATCGGCTTGGTGAATTTTGTTCACCTCTGTCACGTAGTAGTGAGGGTGATCGACGCGCTTGGGAGGTGGTATGTGAACTTGCCACAAGGCTTGTTTAGCCAACCACTCTTCAACAACTTTTTTCGGCTTCCCTGATGCTTTCTGAAGTAGTTTGATCGCCTTTCGTCCAGTCCACAGGTTTTCAGGCTGATAGTAGATTTCCTGCAATGCTTTGTTAGTCATTTATTGTATGGATTCGAGTGAACCCGCGGGTTCACTTGACAAATTTCTTATACCTTCGACAACTTTTTCGAGTCATCTGATAACGTGACTTTGTTGCTTGTTTCCTCGGAGCTCTCCACAAAGCCTTCGGTATGATTAGCCGTATGCGCTACTATCAACAGTGGAGCTAGTAATCGACCAAATGTATCTACAAATAGAGCGCCTATGTCCGCCATGGATTCTTTGATCATTGGATCATTGTCAATGTCTTTGTGGAGCTGCTCGACGCTGTCGATCTTCAACACTCTCGACACGCCCTTCGAGTAAAGGCTGGCGACATGAGTACTCACGGCTTTCCCCGT
>JAUOBW010259321.1:0-11152 GCA_032360285.1 Lepidozona retiporosa | reverse complement strand
ATTATTCTTTACTTAGATAGAAGCGTTTGGAATTTGTCGAAAAAAATAATTCTGTGATAATATTTAATTATCTTTAATAAGAACCCAAATTGATTTTACAGTGGCCAATCCTTTTAACAACCTACTCAAAATTATTCGTAATTTAGCTATTGTTGGTTTAAAATTGAATTAATTCGAATTGGCTAAATGTCCTGTAGATATTTATGAAAAGCTCTGCCACAAGAACACACTCAGCTATATAACATTAAAAAGACTAAAGAAGAAAATACACTCCTTGAGAAATTTCAAAGGATAGTCTGCTGATGAATACTTTTTAAGAAAATAAAAATATCCTTCGAAATTAGCGATGCGTCGTCTTAATACCGTATATCAGTTGGCATGGCTTAGTTAAGAGCGAATTGCACCAAGTCATTTTCTCTAACTTAAAGCATTGACAGCGAATGCTCTATGTTGTCTATTCATGTTCAGGTTGCTGTACTAATCTTTACTGATCCTCTGACGCATCGTATACTATAATGTATCTTTTTGACTTGCCAACAAGCAATCTATTTTTTTCGCAAATCCTTATACATTGATTTATCTATGTCTAATTCTAATAAAATACCGCCTTTTGTGTAATATTTAAACATTGAGCTACAAAAGGTGGGCTGATTAGACGAATTATGGTATTATTTTGATTTAATGGATTTAATCCACTCTAAAATACATAGCAGACTTAGCGCACTATATCTGAGATAGTTAAAGGATATCGGTAGTAACTCTTTTAGAAAGCGTTACGAGAAGTTTTATTCTATATCCGACCTCGCTAACACATGAATCGATCGAAAATCTGGTTTTCATAGATTGCGTTGAAGGCGTAAAAACAGAAGTTACATAAATAATAATTGTCTATCCAGTGTTTTACTACCATTGTTGAAAATAACGACACGTGACTATTCAGAGGTGTCTCCCTCAAAAAATCTAATCATCATAACATAGGTCAACCCAACCAATGAAAATATTTGTAATACATTTTTAAACAAAAAATTAAAAAATATCACGTTAGATATTATTTTATTTGAAATTTCTTCCCAATCAATTTCTTGGTATTTTTAGGTCAATTTGAATAATTCTAGACCTATTTTATTTTTCAAATGAGGCCCTGAAATAAAAAATATTTTTTTTAAAGTCTGCCTTGTTGAATAACATTTTATCAGAAATTGATTGCTAACAAATCATCACCCCTTATTTGGACTAAGAAAATATTTGGCGCTTTGTTTTTAAATATTTTGATACCATTTCATATCGGTTCCTGCACTTTCAGGGTTAAAAATATACTATGTATAATAAGTTAATATCCATAAAATAAGATTATTTAACTATTCAATTACTATATAATGTGTCATGCTAATGCAGGTTTTAAGTAATTTGGTTGATGCAATGTTTTTAAATATGCATCAAACATTGCATCAACCAAATTACTGGAAAATTGCATTAGCATGACACATTATGTAGTGATTGTATAGTTAAATAACCTTATTTTATGGATATTATATAGCTCGATTGTTTTAACAAACAATTCTGAAGCACTTTATAGTAATAATACATACACTAACAATTTATATGTATAATAAGTATAATAAATTGTTAGTGTATTATTACAATAAAGTGCTTCAGAAATTGTTAAAACAATCGAGCTATATAATATCCATAAAATAAGATTATTTAACTATAAAATTACTACATAATGTTCCATGCTAATGCAATTTTCAAGTAATTAGTTGATGCAATGTTTGATGCATATTTAAAAAATATTAAGTATATATATTTGGTAAAGTGTAATAAACACAACAAGTTTTATTTAAATTTTAGCAAAAGCTTTTCAGTATTTAAACTATCATCAGTGCCATAATAAAGTTATGAGTATATATACTTCTAAAATACTAGGTTAGAAAATATCTCCTATATTATATAGCTAAATCAGTGTAACTACTAAATAAGTGGTTTTTAAGATGAATTACCACAATAATAATTCTAGAATATATTTCTCCTGAATTTGACTAAAATCAAATAATATTTTATTTAGATTAAGATTTAGCAATATTAGGTCAGGAAATTTATATATAAATACTATGTGCCGCCATATGAATAAATTCGTTTTAGCTATCCATGACACAAAATATTGATTCCAAATGTTTACATTTTATATATGAATTTTAATAGAATTATTTAGCTAGTTTATAAACTTTGCATCAACTATTCACTTGAAGAATTGCATTAGCATGAAATAGTATGTAGTTATTTTTCGGTTAA
Organism: Lepidozona retiporosa; assembly: GCA_032360285.1. Taxonomy (NCBI): domain Eukaryota; kingdom Metazoa; phylum Mollusca; class Polyplacophora; order Chitonida; family Ischnochitonidae; genus Lepidozona; species Lepidozona retiporosa. The sequence continues at coordinate 8,860 of JAUOBW010259321.1, read as the reverse complement.
AAATCTTATTTTATGACATTATAAATAGATCGATTGAGTTAACAATTCTGGAGAATTTTATTGTTAGGGGTGGATAAACAAAACACTGATTTTTACAATAAATATTGATGAAAATTAGCGATTTTTTGCTTAAAATCTAAGGATAATGAAAATGAATCAAATAGTTTATTTTTAATACATATACTCAAGTTATCTATTATTTCAAGTAACGATTCTAAGACAATCTACATTTATAAAAGGCTGATTTGGTGGTACCTAACCTTTCTGTCATCATTTAGTATACACATATCAGTAGTTAACCATTCATTCTAGTTCCTGATTATTTCAATTTATTCAATAGAACAATTTTTGAAATAATATTACATAATATAAATGTCGTATGATATAGTTAAACAGATTTAAATGAAAGTTTATTTTGAGTTGACCTGATATAATCGTAGATTGGCTTTAAAGTTGCTCATCTAGCATAAATAGCTGGGTTATCTCGAGAGTATCCTCAGTTGATGACATCAGCACATCACACTTACTATATATTAATTCATTTGTTTATGTATTAGTTTTATTAACCTTCAGTTAATACGTTGTTGTTTTTGTTTTGATGTAGTCTATAGTATTTGATAAATTCTATTAATCGAAATGCGCTAAAAATTTAAATTATTAAAGTAATAAAAATAACTATTTTCTTAACACTTTATTTAGACATGATTTACATTAAATTCTTATGAATTTTTCTCTTATGCTAAATGATTTTGGGATTGATCATGGTGACTGGTAAAATACTTTTTCCCAATAAACTGCATCTAAACAAAAACGTGTCGTGATATTTCAAGGTTCGATTGCATGGCTCTCTGTATTATATATATGACGCAATAATGACATTATTGTATCTTTTTTTTACTGGAAGATACTTTAGACACATTATCACTCACTATTTACTAAATAACAACCTTTAGAAAGTTAATTTTACTTCACGAGAGAAAAGGTGTAAGCGCAGTATTACAAGGGGCGCGGCGTGTGAGAAATGTAAATAATGGTTAAGACGTTGTTTGAAGTTGTGACCCTTTATAGTCGGGAATCCACTGAGCCGCTACTGCTAGCTTGTTAGTACCCCTACCTGCAGTTGGTAGAAGAGCATCATGATTTTTGCTGAATAAATAACATCACAGTCTTGGAACTGTATTAACTGTTATTGGTCTAAGTTTACAAAAAAAATCAATTGTTTTTCCTCAGCCCCTGTTCTAAATATTTTACTGATGCATAACTGAGGATACAAATTGACCTCAATAGGAGAAATACATCCGTTTCAGGTGAAGCCACATAAAACTCGCTAAATGAGGCGTTCTGCCATACATATTTATGCCTGTAATAACATCATGGTTTAACCTTCGTCTACACAACCAAAAATACCTTTTTTCATACTTAGCGATAATCTAATTGCATTTTAGTAAATTATGAGATGTACATTTTCTTGGATGTATGGCGAGAGCTTTTCGAGTCTCAAGGAAATAAGGAACAAAGGGAAGTTTAGTCTTTAACGGCGTAGCGTACCGTTACACAAGATGTTCCTTTATCCCTTGTTTCCTTCACGAAATATTTTAATTAGAACTTCCCTATCTTGAAATCGATTATGTTGGGTCCTAAAATGTGGCACAACTCCCTAAAACGAATGCCAAACCCTATTTTCTAACTATATTTGTGTGTTATCTCGCGATCTTAGATATTGACATTTATGAAATTTCTAATAAAATGATATATTACATAGCATTTGTTGAAAAAAAATTACAGGGCCAAATTTGGCGACATTTGCTCAAAAAATATGGCAAAATCGGCTAAAAATTATTCCAAGTTTTGTTTTTAGTAACGATGTAAATATCTTGTCCAATAATACCCTTTTGATTCCACCAGGCAAGGAAGAGTTTCTAGCTTTGGCGCGATATTTTGCACCTTTTCTCTGTCCGGAAACTGAAAGAATATCACTTGATTGGATTTTATTATGTTTTACTTTGCGTGGACTTATTCTATATATTTATATTGAATCTAATATACCTGCTTGTAGTATATAAATCTTAATAAACGGAAATCTTTCTCATGCTATGTGTAGTGAAGCAATCTTCTTTGTACTTGTCTGCAAACAGGATATGTTTAGTTTTATCTTCGCCGAAATCACATAAATCTGTAAAATACTCATTTTGTTGTCTAGCTACTACTGTGTTTATCCTGGTTTGAAAGTTCAGAGCTTTTCACTACAGTGTATAAACATATCAGGAAAAATCAAACAGAACAATCAAGATCGATTCGGGTAAGCTCATGAGTTTATAGTTTTAAATATTTCTTGGCATAAAAATCGTAAATATTTGGACAAATTTTGATAAATCTTTACCAATTTCGACAATCTCATTTTAACCATCATTTGATGCAGAAGAAAATACAAGCCTATTATATTTATCTAATATTATAATTGAAACGATAATGATCGTCAATGTATATATTCTCAAACACTTTTTATGAATTTATCGAAGTTTTGGAGATTATTCTTAGAAAGTAGCAGGTGTTTTTAAACCAAGGTTACGAAAGGGTTTGAGACAAATTCCGCAAATTTTCCGTATACACCTTTTTTTTATAATAACACCTTTTATAAGAACAATGAGGCTAAGATTTAAAAAAAATAAGAACAAAATAAGAACAACGCTGAGGCTGAAATTTATAAAATAGTTGTATGAACATGACAATTTAAGAACATTTAACCTGGAAAGATGAAGTTATTTTATTAAAATGATTCAGATTGAATACATGAACACATAATTATAACAGCTGTACTAAGCATAATTTTTTGTTTATCAGTCTTCCTTACGGTATTTATTTTTACAGGTTTAGTGGAGAATTAAAAAATATGAGCCTCGATAATCATAAAACATTTAATAGTATTATAATAAGAACAATTTAAGTACAGACTCAGCCTCCAATTAATCCAAAAAATAAGAACATTGAGCCTCAGCTAAAATTAACTGGTTCTTATACTGTATAAGAAAAAAAGTGTATACAGAGACTATGTAATTTAATAATATTAAACGCAGTATAGCGGCAGTTTGAAGATAACACGCAGTTTTTCATATATTTAAAGCCTCTGCATCTTGTACATTTTAGCTTACAATCAGGAAGTCGTTATTTTATTTATTCTCTGCCAATGAATACCGCTAATTTAAAAATAAGGCCGCCGTTTTAAGGAAAAAAGGAATCAAGGAATTCATCTATAAATAATATGTGGCACACAGCAATGAGTATATTTTGAGTATCTAACCTGGAATTAAATATGCAATAGTAATATTTAATATAATTCAGAGATTAAATTATTACGGTATAACCACGGTTGCGCCGCTCTCCATTGATATAAGACAATCAACTATAGCATTTTAATACAGTACGTCTTTCTATTCTACTTACAGTTGTGCCGCCGCGCATTTTTTTCCCGTAACCAGGCAAAGCATACCTATAGACAAAGCATCAAAACAGTCAGATCATCTTGACAGACAAAGTATCAATTAAACAGACAAAGTATCAAATCATTTTCAGATTTAAATTGTGGACAGTCAAAGAGCATCAAATTGTTATTGAAATTATTTTTAACAGGCAAAGTATTACCACTCATAACACACAAAGCATAAAATCGTTTTTAAAAATGAATTTTGCCTGAAAATATGCGATATATGTTATATAAATGTTTGATATAGTTTGTCAGATATAGTTATTAAAAGATAGATTTTAAATATCCAAACTAACCAAAAAACTCAAACTAGATGTTTCATAATTCAACCCAAGTTGAAAAAACCTATCTCCCAAATCCAAAGCAAGTTAGAATTTTTTCATATCATCTTAATCTAATCTTTTAAGAATTTGATCCTTGTTGAAATTCTCCATATACTCGGCCCCTAAATTTAAATGAAACTTAAGATAAGCAACAATGTATCCATTTAATTATTATTTATCGCCGTAATATGTTCTATTAAAACCTATCCAACGCACGGGTTAACACAAATAATTACTCAAATTTGGCGATTATTATTGGCTAACAGGTAAAACACAGCTAAATTACAAGTCATATATATAATAAACCCGTAATATATAATATAAATAAAATATTTAATTTATTGGGATCTAAATCATTGCCTGGCCATCTTTTAACATGTTGCGTTTTCGTAGTTATGTTGGGTGGGAGGGTGAAATTTAGTGTAAATTTCTGGAGAAGAATTTAGTTAGCCGAACACGATAAAAAACTATATATTGTGAAATTACCCCTTTTATATCCCTAGCGAATATGCGCATGTGCGCTGTGTACGCATAGTCTAGGATCTAACATGCGCTCCTGGGTATACTAGACTCTTGTTTTCCTATCAATTAGCCCAAGCCTTTTTAAACGCAAACTGTGTAGCAGCGAGCGAGTAAAAGCTCTTACAATACAATTAAAAAACCACAGTTTTTTCGTAAACGCAAAAATAATATTACCAAAATGTTTTTATTCAGAAATCATTTCAATTATATTATGCATATATACATTATTCATATTCGGTGATATTAAAACGGAAATTTATATTATTACATATTTGACACGAAAAACTTATATTTGAATAATGCGATGTCGTACATTTATGATTCATACAATGTTTGGCGAGATTTTAATATTTTGTAGCAAAACATTTTTAATTATTAATTTTAAAAATAATTTTTGATTTCTCTAATAGCAATCCAATATAATGGATGTAAATCGCTAAACCAGGTAGTAATAAATATGGATTTTTTTATTCAATGTAACCTTTTTCCGATATAAAAGTATCTATTGTTAATATTGACAATTTAGAGTCCGCTTGTGATACCCAATAAATGAAACAAAATATATATTTTAATTATTGTTTTTGTGAAAGGGAAAAAACTATAGTTTTTGAAGCGGTCTCACATTTGGCAGGATCACGCCTATAATAATTTTTCTACTGGATAGTAAATTCAAACTTTTAAATCTCGCATCCTTACATGCATAATTTATGAAAAATCAAATGTGTTGTTAAGAAGAAAAAAAATCTTGAAAGTGTTAATTATACAAGAATCGTTTTATTTCCAAAAAATCTTCATTCCTTCTCAAGTTCTTCTCGTTTGAAGTTTATTTAATTTAAGCAAAAATAATATTAACTTTAACTATTACAACTTTTTTATTTGCCAATTTTTAATAATAAAAATTAAAAGTTAATTTCATATGTTTTGACCGATGAATGATTTTATTGCATATTATAATATTTTTGCTACAAATGATCCAATTCGCGTAAAAAAATCTGTATGACGTCACTACTATTTGACTCCCAAATAAAAAAATTTTCCTAAATATATAACCTTTGACTTAATTATTACTAGCTCATTTACCCGTGGAACAATCCACTCCTTCTGTTAAGAGTTCCAACAAAAAAGAAGGTATTTTGTTAAAGTGTAAAAATGAAGACGTTATAACGTCAAATATACGTTTTAATCAAATGTTTATAAAATTAAATTCAAGGAAAGTATATATCAAATTCATTTTTAATTTGACGTCATCTTTTTTTAGCCAATCAGAATGGCTACGACTGCGACACGACATCGGTATTATATAGTATGATGATGCTAATAACATTTAATCTATATATTATTTTTAATTATGCTTTGGGCATTTGAAAGATAAAAGCCATTAATTTTTGTAAAAATAAAAAAATATATAAAATTAAGTTAAAATGACGGATATTAGGGACCAAATTCTACCATTTTGAAAAAAAATACACTTAAATCGTCCCTGGGACCTCCACGAAGAATTTTAGGATCTGATTTTTGGCACAGAGCGAGCTTTTAGGATGATCTAGCAATGCTAAAAATTTCAGCTTAATATTTCTCATGGTTTAAAAGTTATCAGACTTCAAATATTTAGGCCCGAAACAGAGGCTGAGTGCCCGAAAACGGCATTTCGGACAATAACTGAAGTTAAGGATCTAATTTAGCTAAAATTTGTTAGACGATTTCTCCCCACGACAACGGAGGTATCCAGAAAATTTCAGCCAGGTCAACATAATGAAAATTGACCCCATTATTGCCCTTTTAGTAACAAAACTACTACTACTACTACTGAAAACAATAATTTTAGGAAAAGTCATAAAAACTATGACCGGTGCAGTTAACCGTTAAACTTCAGTAGGTGTCGACAAAAAAGTGGTGGGCACCTGTAAACCTGAATAGGGTTGAGTGACTTTATTTTATGTTTTTAACTTTTATGATGCATTTTTATTTATGACAAAAATATTTATGGTGTTAAAAAAAGTATCTAAAAGATTCAGACCTGATTTCGACCCCCATTCCAAACGTCTCAAAAGATTCCGTGCCCCCATTCAAACGGTTAAAAAAGTTTTTATTCCCTGATGCTCCGCCCCTGCACCCGGCATTAAAAACGTCCCGGCCCTAAAAGTAAACTAAGTGGAAGGAAATTATTACTATTGCCTATAAACTCATGGACAGTAGCTGTGGTGAGGTAAGATAGATTCACAAAATAAATGCTGAAGAAATTAGGAGCTGTGCACAAAAAATCAAATACCACTACTATATACCTTAAAGGAAGTCAAGGAGAAAGGGGGTTGTTCGGAATAGAAGAATATTGGGCAAACGAAATTAGAAGTCTGTTCTATTATCTAGCTAATAGTGAAAAAGAGTTGTTGAAAGCGGCAGCTAAGGAGCAAGGTAATGAAGTCGGAAAAGTGGAAATGCGAGGCAATATAAGAATATAACGGATGTGAAAAAAATAAATGCGGTTGAAATATCGCATTACAGTACATGGTCAATTTACGGGCCACTCAAAAAATTAAAAACAATCAGTCGTGGAATTGGTTATGCAATAGACTAGTTATATAGTCTGTTGCGGCTTTTATTTTTCTTTACCGCTTGATACTATTCGCCTAACATACTAGAATAAGTTGGCAAAATCAGTACAATTCAAACAAAATTTCACTAAAGATAACTTATTTTTGCATCTTTAAAACAAAATTTCTTTTCTTTTTTGCCAATTTTGACCCTATTTTTTGGGCCCAGCCAGAGGTCGAAAATCCCAAAACACAAATGCTGACGTCAGCAAAGCAATTTTTGTTATAGTGTTAATGAAAGGGTCACTTTTCAGAATATGCTTCAAAATACCTTTCCAATAAGGGTTCAACTACTTTTTTGCGACTCTTCTATCGAATTTTATAGCTAAAATAGCTTTTTTTTCATTTTTAGGGGGTCCTATCACGTGGTGACTTAGATAATGCTGACGTCAGCAAGATATATCACGAATATATTATAAAACTTTATATTTTTTTAAAGTATACAAGTGTACAAACTTCCATACAAAACATCAAGCTCATGCCATATTTCGTTGAAGGTTAGATAGGGGGTTCAGATTTTCCCCTCTCCCCATTCTTCAAAAAACCCATACTGAGTAGGGTTTCAAATTGTGCGGACGATTGCAGATATTATTTTCTTCTTTAAAGGACTAAAATTGATAGTTATCAGTAATAACAACCTTGTAGCTCTCCAACGAGGGGTAATACATGCCAAGATCATCATTTTTTGTTGAAATATATACATTCGAAAAATAGGGAATTTTGGTCATATTTTTACTAAATAATGGTGACGTCATCTAAAAAATTTGGGAAAATTTTCAATAATTTTTAAAAATTACTTATTATTATGACCTTCCATGCAAAAAATTAGGTTTTATAGCCTTTTTTATTAAAATTTTATGTGGTAGATTTACCCCCTCCCCCCCCCCATACGTTTAACGTACATGAAAATGCCAATACGGAATAGGGTTAAAGAAAGATACAAACGAGCACAAAAAGGAAACATATTTAAAAAGAAAATGTGTCAAACAAATGTAGGATGTGCTGGAAACATTCAGAGATGTGATGAATAATTGTATGCTAGATGTTATCACAGAAAGGAATATAAAAGGCATGATAAAGTATGCTATAACCTAAATTGGAATCTATTTAAGAAATATGATATCAATGTGTCTGATATATGGTAGCAACAACAACCTGACACATTGTTAGAAACAGAAAAAGTAAAGATCCTCTGGGATTTTAATATTCAAACTCACAGGGTGATAGAGCACCGTAGACCTGCTATAGTAGTAATTGAAAAAGAAACTAATAAATGTTTTATAAGCCTCTAACCCTGCAGATTTTAACTTATTTTAAAAGAAGTTTTGAAAAAATTATCGAATTATCTCGAATCTGGAATAAAGAAATTATAGTTATTCCAGTCGTAATCCAAAAATGGATGGATCACTTGCTCAAGCATAAAAAAGCATGTAAGTGAGTCGCAAAATACGGTCCATACAATCAAGTTGCTGTACAACACAATAAAGTAATAATAATAATAATAACACTTTCTGTTCAAATAAGCTCACTGAAAAGTTACTAAGAGTTACAATTCTAAAAAACCTTTCTCTCAATTTAATTTGCATAAAGCAAAATAATGACGCTGTTTTTAATCATTTTCATATTGCTAAAGGCCAAATCTTTTTTACTAACCTGTTGAATTTGCTTCCAATAGCACCAATTATTTATAACAGTTAATCAACATCTGATTTTTATTGTACATTTAATATTTGAAAAAAGTTTTCTTTCTCAACAGTAACTGAGAATATTGGCAGAAACAAAATAAACGATTTGAAGCCGAATAGTTAATTTAGAGACCAATATCCTTATTGTTAGTTGTTTCTAAGATATTCAATAAATTTTATTTTAAAGGTTAGCGCAAGCAAGCGTGTTACCTGTTGGCAAGCCAAATATAAGAATATATTAGTTAATATACTTAGACT
>JAUOBW010259210.1:0-11156 GCA_032360285.1 Lepidozona retiporosa | reverse complement strand
GCCATAAGTTTCACTTTCACTTTCACAAAATGTGACATATCTTGAGAACGAAATTAGATTTTTTAACGAAATAAAAAGCATAGTACTCCGTATCGGAAGGCCTTTAATCTAAGCCATGAATAATCTAATCATGCAAAAACGGTTGGGATCCCTTTAAGGTATTTTTTTTAAAAATATGTGGAAAGAAGTTAATTTAATTATTTCACTGGTTGACCAGCCGTTTTATTTTACAAGTTAAGTTGTCTAGACAACGCATTTAATGTTCAACTCATTTTAATTTTAAATAATATTAGAGAAAAATAATTCAACGTTTTACACGTTTAAGTTATTTTATCGATATTAGCGATCTTACGAAACTTTATGGCAACAGGTGTTTTTAATTTTGAACATGTTTGAAGTAAATTGTCCACATGGTGTCCTAGGGCGTCCATAATCCCTCATGAAAAATAAACTCTCCCCATTGGAAATCTCATCTTTTAAAATTCTAAAAAAGCTCCTCTCCCCATTGGAAATCTCACCTTTTAAAATTCTAAAAAAGCTCCCCCCCCCCACATAAAGTGTCGCCGTGCAGACAAACTCATTCGATACCAGTGCAGCAAAAACGGCTATTATTATAAGTAAGAAAATTTTATGCTTTTAATTGGTAAATATAATTGTTCTTTCTCTAAACTTAAAAGATGTGTGCGCTTTTAAAAATTCCCCTGTCAAGCATTATTGTTTCTTGTATGGTAGAAGAAAAATTGGAATAATATCACTTCTAGACCAAGTGTGAGCAGTTTAACCGTAAACTATTCAGGGAGATATAAATAGTTTACACACGGTAGCGAAAATGTCTCAGGTCGGGCCCAATACTAAGAAAAACTGGACTTTTCAATAAAGGGTTAAAATATTGGTTTACTCCAACTTTATTATTAAAAAATGAAAACAAAATTAAAGCACGGTATGGATAAATTGAAAAAATGATTTAGCACAACAATATTCCTAGACTTCATGCACTATCCCAAAAATCAAAAAATATCATTTTTATATATTAGCTTAATATAACAAAACATTTCGCGTGCAGGCCTGGGAAAAAATCTGCTCAATTTAAACGCAATTTAAAACAAATGTTAAATGGTGTATGCGTTCGAACAGGTAAAGTATAAAAGGTCCGGAAAGAACAGAAGGATTCATACCTAAAATGATGTAAGAAGTTAATGTTCGGTATCAAGTAAGTAAACAATGTTATTTGATGAACACCCGTGTGAATATTTAGCATCATGCCCAGTAAAATATTAATATGTAATAAATATATATTTTAATTTAATATCCGTAAAATAAGATTATTTAACTATAAAATTACTACATAAGGTTTCATGCTAACGCAATTTTTCAAGTAATTTGGTTGTTGCAATGTTTTTAAATATGCATCTTTAATTTATTTATTTAAAAACATTGCATCAGTCAAATTACTTTAAAAAACTATAATAAGCGCCCTCTATCTTTTAAGCGCCCCTTAAATGATATTTTTTTAAAAATATATAAGCACCTCTTTTTTAGCGTAATAAAACCACAGCTTATATTCATATTCATTATTCATCTTTACATTTAGCCCGTTTTACTAAAGATTCATACTTTCTAGGATTACTAAGAAGATAGGACATGGTACCCCTTCTAGGGATTGCAAATTAATCTGACAGTTTAATCTTATATATTAAAGAGAATAAAAATGATAAAGAACGATTTGTGTAAAAACCTGGGACGGTTTTATCTAGGTATTGTAGTTTTAATTTTCCAGGGTAAATTTAAACTGGCCTTTAATTTTGGACGTTATGACATCATAGTTGGTATACCCATATACTTTAACATCACTCTTTATCTGTAATTTGAAAAAGATGGTTTGTTTTAATTGATTTTTGGTCCGTTTGTAGATATTAATATTTGGAATGTTTTGAGAAAAAAGAATTCAAAACATATTGACCGTTGACTAGTTCTAGACCCCTAAGCATTTTAACGTTTGTAGTCAAAACGAAATTTCCAAAAATAATTCCCCTAATAAGCCACCCCCTTGCGACCATGTAAAAAAAAACTTTATTGTTCGGATGGCTTACCGGTGAAATTATATGATAAAGATAATTGAAAGAGTAAAAAGGTTGATATCCTTGGTGGAATCCTAGTATGTGCATGCCAAAATATAGTCGGGTGTAGCTAGTCCCTGAAAATAAGATAAAGCCACCCAAGTTATTAGACCGTGAGAATGCTCCTACAGGTAATGATATGATATACATGGGAGGAAATCTAGGGCGTGGCAAATCAAATATTACTTTATTGATTAATCTACCGTGAACTTGCAATGGAGTTAAAATAAGTTATAAGAAGTGTAAATGTTTGTTCTGGTGTACGTAAAATATAGAGCTTTTACAAAACTATTGTGGCTGCTATTAGCGAAATATAGAGCTTTTACTGTAAAAAATGTAAAAATGTAGTGTACAATAAACATGAAAATATATATAACACACTCTTTTAAGCGCCCCTACACTCTACGTTGCCAATATTTAAAGCGGATGATGACGAGATAAATGAATGATATGTTGAAATTGGTAATGTTTTTAAGCTATAGAAACAGGAATGTTATATCCATTTTTTTCCTTTTTAAATCTAATGAGTTTTCCTTGTTAGTTAATAATTGTTTAACGAATATATGCCAACAATTATTTTTAACACGAGGTAAAAAAAGCGAAAAACACGTGTTCATTACTAATTATGAAAAATATATATTTCAGTTTTATATTTAATAGGGGATTTCAGTTTTTTTTTAATTTACTTTACGATTTTTTTTGTAATATTCGACGTCACTCGTTACTATAACAAAAAATATTTAGAAAAAACAATAAAATTAAGCCCTTGGGTGAGTTGGGTTAAAGCGGGTAATGTCACACCTGAGATATAGTTGTTATTGCCTTCATAGAAAACTAGTAATAATATTTTTACTCAAAGAGGGGAGTTATGTTTCCCATATATTTTTTAAACATTATTTCTCATGATTAACACTAGTAGTTAGAACATAACTCCCCTCTTTGAGTAAAAATATAATTACTACTAGTTTTCTATGAAGGCAATAACAACTATATTGGGAATGGCCAATACACACCATGAATTTATTTACAAGCGATCAAACTAAATTTAAGCTTATTCGTATTTCACTGAGAAAATTGTTGAAAAGTTTACAGTGGGTATGGAGAGAATTTAAATAATTTAGACATGCTAGAGCATGTCCAAACCCATGCATGGTAGTCAATTTTCTTAAGCTAAGAATCCCAGAATAAATTTATCAAAGATATTATACCTAAGCAAAACATGATTTCCAGGGCTTATGATACAGTCAAATAATTATAGCCTAGTACTTTTAATGACAAATAGGGATGAAGTAGTAATTCCAGCCGGCAAATAAACTCTAAAGAAAACTCTAAAAAGTCTCTTGAAAGAAGATTTAAACAAAAAATTAAGGTTGTAGAATCATATATATATATATTAAGAAACACAAACAAAATTTACAAAAATTCATCAAAGATTTGTTGAACACTTTAAAGATTGAAGTATTTATTTACAACTCGTTAATAAACACATTGTTAAACATGCTCAAATTAAATAAACCACTGCCAATTTTTTTGCTTGTAAATAAAACGACAGTCTACTCATGCAAGTCTTACCACAGTATAGTTAACAATTCTTTTACTACTAACAATAGATAAACCCAATTTACAATACACTAATAATTAAAGATGGAGTGAAGGATTTTATGAGATTCGATAAAAGTTTAATTAATTTAGTGAAGGATTCATGGGAAAATCCTATTTTATTTATATAAAAACATGAGATTACAAGAGAGGTCATTCAATCACTAATGAACTTATAGACTAATGAATGAGCCGATAATCCAAATGAAAGGATAAACAAAAATATTACACATCAAATATTTACTTATACTGTAATCATGAACATGTTTTTTAGCAAAAAGCGTGCTTTTTAACTGGCACCTTAAATTTTTACAGGAACTAATTTTTGCTGGAATAAACTTTTCCGATTAGTAGATATTTTTGAAATTTGTGGGAAGAAACTTTTGCAATTGATCAAATTTTAAAAATGTGTCGGAAAAAACCTTCACAATTATCCCATTAAAATTTAAAGATACACATTATTCTCGTAATTTACCCGGTCACGTGACCAAAGTGCTGACTTCTTCAATATACAACACGGTAATTTAATCAAGGTCTATGATTGGTCCAACTTCCAGCTTCATATCATAAGCAGAGGTTCGGAATTATCGGGGAGTTGTGTACTCCCGTCTCAACTACGTAAAACTGGTTTACTTGTGAATGATTGAGCCTTCATGCAAAATTTTATCTCGTGGAAGTCTTACGAACACTACGAACACAGTAGCAAATATTTTATAAACATTTACAATATAAATCTTCAACCAATAAGAGATTTACTATAAAAACCCTCCAACCCAAACACTGGTATGGGTATATACCCATACTTATAGGATAGCTGATTCGAAATATCACTTGTAAGATATTCCCCTGAACCAATGTAATTTTACCACATCACATGCTTGGTAAGAGTCTGTGAGGAAGCACGACATAAATCATTTAAAAAACAACGAACCCTATAAAAAGCTCAAAATACAAATATGATAAATAAGTTGACACTAATTCAAACTGCAGAAGAATCACTGTCAATGATATTAATAATATGTCAGGGAAATGTCCATTGTAATAGAAAAACCTTTTTATTAGTTTTGGAAATGTAGCAATTAACGGGGTCGGTGGAAAACATGGGGTACCCCATTGGCTAATTAGCAACATTATCATATGGCATTTTTGTAGATAGAATTTCATCCATGGAATTTCGAACTTCAATATTTTTTTATATGAAGTTGAAAATTGGACCAATGATAGACCGCGATGAAATGTTTGTAGATGAAGGCTATAACAATTGCTGGTCCAGCTAGTTCAATTGATCAAAGAAGCGAGTTGATGACGCCAGCACTTTGGCATAATAAAATCAGGGTTTCCTCCAAAACTTAATATTTTATTTCCTTTAATTTTGTACCAGTTCTTTAAATCACGAGATAGTACATTTTTTATGGTCATATTGTATTTTAAATCTTAACGGTCTTAGGATATAATAATAAAAAAAAACTTTATTAAAATTTTGATTTGAATTTACATTATGAATTCTTTATATTAGAATTTTTTTTTTTAATTAAAGGTGAGTATATAGTACAAGAAATTCACAAAAAGGTCATGATTAAATAATAATCTAATTATAAATTAGTTCCATTTAATTATCATAAATTTCGTTTATTATAGATCCAATGACACGTTAAATATTATGTTGTTGAAAAATATGATGAATGAAATGTAAAATATTTTAAAAACCTATTTGGTACAAATAATAACAAAAAGTTTCACCTGTAAATCGTAAGCTAAATCTATAATTTCTAAACAAATCGGAAATTTGTAAACTTCCTAGCTTTTACTGTTTGATTTAAGACATATTATCTCGTTTTTTTTTTCGTTTTTTAATGTTAGACTAAAGGCTCGTCAAATATTTTAAAAAACATAAAAACTCAAAAATTGAATATCTCGAGAACGACTAATAATTTTTCTTTATTTATCCAAAAAACTTTCTTTCAAAAATATGTAGGACGTTAGTTAATTTGTCTCGTTGAAACCAGGGTAGAAAAACTAAAGAAGAGCTACCCTGAATTCCTAGGCCTGTCAAAAATTGAGTCCAAAAAGTGTAATTACCTCCGCCGGATAGTTTTAACACATCTGCTGTCGTCACTGGGTAGACATTGTCGTCATCACACATCAACCAATCGTCTAAAATATAAGAATGGTTAAGTTTTATAACCACATATCAAGCTAACAACGTTTACCAACTTATTGGTTTGTCGGAACACTTTATATACATAACTGAGAATACACTCTTCTAAAATAAAATTGTAATACGAGTCTCTTATTTTTCGACCAAAATTTCCCTGTAAAATATTTTGGCTCAGAAATTAAGTATGTAAGTGGAGATAATTTTTATGCGAATTTATTATAATAATTTTTAAATAAGTGTTGTCTCTTACCCCCTTAATATATGTTACCAGAAAGGTTTGAAATAATTACATTAACCCTACCAGGTAGGGTTAGTGGTAGGCAAATCACAATGTTAGATTTTTTTAAATAAGTCAAAAGTCTTCATTCCTTGCTTCCAACACTTTATGACTTTTCCTAAAATTTATTTGGGAATTTTTGTCATGATTCATATTTCAACGTGACGCTCTTTTCCCGGACACGTGATATAGAACTATCTTCATGATTTTGATTAATTTCGGCTATAAGAGTAGATCCAGTAAAAAATACCTCTTCTAATGTTGGTACTGTATGTTATCCTTTAGTAGCCAACAATATTTATCCGTCGTTACGTGATCTGGCGAGACTTTTGGTCAAAGTGACCTGAAAATCTCAAAAATTACATATTAGAATTTTAGAAACAAAATCGATCAAAAATCACATCTAGCTCATGCTTAGAAAACCTTTATAACTAAATCAAATTAAATTTATAGGATTTTCGCTGACCTAAATCAAATTCTGACATCATCGTAATTTTTGGACGTCAATTACACACGAATGTAGACATGAGAGTTTGATACCTCTTTTACCATTCGGACGATTGCTTTTGTCTAACTAAACATTTAATTTGCCAGAATTTTTTTTTTTTTTTTACTGGAAATCACCCGAAACAAGGCCAATGGCCACTAATGTGTAAAGGGTAACCCGGGAAATAAAACGGGAAATAAATCTTATTTTCATTTTTAAACATTTTTATGCTAGTATAATAAACAAACCATAATATTTCAAGAGAAAACGACAAAAAGTGTCCCGTTAGTCGCAAATTACTGTTCCGTTATGGTCACGATTTTTAACTGGTTATAACTTTTTTTCCTATTAAATTTTTAGCATTTCTTTCTATGCACTAGATCATTTTCTAATTACTTTTAAGGACTACTACTCCTTTAAAATAATTTGTTCATTAAGAAATTTAACGATTTTCGCACTCGCACTCGTTAGTCACAAATCTAATGTGTCCCGTTAGTCACGACAGATATTAGCTAATTACAAAAATTAATTACAAATAAATATGGGATAGAAATGTTAACGTGACAAAAATCACATAATCTAAATATCCAGGCATGTCTGAGAAGTTGTGTTCGTTTTTTGTACCTAACACTAACATTTTTCTTGAGAAAATAAAATAGAAAATAAAATTATTTATATTACACAAATATGCGTTTGTGTACGAACAATTATATTTCGGGAAATTACAGACAGGAGTTGTTGTGCGCATGCCATGTAAGATAAATAATACCCATATTCCAGGTAGGGTTTAACTATATTGATGTCACAAAGAAGGTTTTTAAATAGTTTTTAAGCTATACATTTTTTTCAATGTAGAATTTTTACTACACAAACCATTGACTTTTACGAAACTTTTTCAGACAGTAAAACGAGACACAGTTTCGGCAATAAAAATGTGAAAATTAAACCCTATGGTCTCTTAGGTGGGGTTTAAGTTGGCCGAAAGTGGAAATAAGCAATACATCATTTATTAACACATTTTTTTAAATAGGAAATCATTATTACATATGAATTTGATATAATCTTACAACTAAAGCTATATGATTATACGATACAAAAATACATATTGTCTCAATATGAAATGTTTTTTGATTTGTTCTTTTATATATGATTACAATGACATGATGAGAAAAGACAATGCTATGTTAGTATTAAGACAATTCAATTGGAAAGCATGTGTTAAGATATCACTCGAATGCAAAGAAAACATTACTGACAAATGTGGTTCAGCATATCCGAGATCTAAGTAACTTAGATATATTCTATAAATAATCCGCAAGAGCCTTTATCTTATTTCCTTTCCGGAACCCCCATGTACTCTTTAAATCCATGACAATAATTCATGTAAACTTTAGATATTTTACAACTATGACTTTAGAGTAATCCATGTGCTTGGGATGACGTCACAATTAAAAGTAAACTGCACAGTGAACACAATTGCTAAAATCCAACAACTAGGAACATTAAAACAAAATGCCCCATTTGATTTAGCCTTTGTTATAGAACAGCAGGAGAAGTTGGTTGACTCTAAAGATTCAAACCCCAGCCTTCTTAATTTGAACAACATTGAGCCAAAAAATATTTTTTGTTCGACTTCACACATTTCGACGTGACGGTTATTTTTAGTAACTTGGACAAATTTAAATGTCACATCAAATGACGTCATACTGCCGTCAAAATTAGAAAAATTGACGTCAGAATTACTTCCCAATCTTTAAAGCCAAAATAGTTAATACATATCACTGATATTCAATTTCTGGACGGGTAATAATGTTTTTTATAACCTGATTCCATCATTTTATAGCCGTTTTTAGCTATGTATCCTCTGCACAGATCTAAAAACATTACATTCGAATGTACCGAAAACGAAAATTTACGAGGCGCCCATATGGGTCAAAATAAGCCGCATATGGGTCAAAATAAGCCGCATATGGGTCAAAATAAGCCGCATACGGGCCTCTAACAACATGCAAAAATTATAGCACGGTTCTTGAGAAAATTGAAAAACGTCATTTTCGGTCCCAGTAGGAAAAAACGAGAATTTTTGACAGGTGCCCTGGGTCAAAATAAGCTCCCTATGGTCCTCTAACAACATGCACAATTTAGAGCGAAATTTTAGGATTTTCTATCTATGCTGGATATTTCAGAGCGCAATTAGCTCTCATGGTTAAAAATTTAACTTTAAAACCTTGGGCCCAAGTTCCAGAAAACGGCATTTCGGACAACAATAACTCCAGTTTGCGACATTCGATTGAGCTGAAATTGGGTACACTGCTTCTCCACAGTATAAAAAAAATATTTGGAAAGTTTCAGGTCCAAATATTTAAAATCACCCTAAATATAGGCATTTAGTAAAATTATACCGAAACGTTGCTGACGTAATATATCCGTTATTTTGACAGACTCAGAGTGATGTTGTGGTAAACACTGAACATTTCTAAAACGCCTTCCCTAAATAGTATGGGATTGGAAAAGCAAACAATTTACAGCTTAAAAGGTGATAAATTACAACGTTTCTTTTTAATTGTGCTGTGGCGTCTTGAATGAACACACATAAAGTATCTCACATTCTCACGAAGACCATCAAATTTAATAAAATAATCATTCTCAATGACATTAAAATAAACATAAAAAGCAACAGTTGCTTCATATTTAAATTTAAATCGTATCAAATTCAAACTAAACAGTGCACGCAATTCAAGGTCTACATAGCAGTTGCTAATATCTAAACACATCTGAATCACTGTTGTAAATGTAAAATGAATCACACATAAATAATGGTGATGCAACATACACTATACTATGAAGAAATTATCATCAAAACGCGTTTTGCTTTCTCCTGTTAATGGCAGGTCCCATTGAGGGGATTAGCACAAAACATGATTAAATAAATACTTTCACCTTAGCATGACACTATCCCTTTATCGGATTATTTCATCTTAAACTTGCTTTGAAACGAAGGGACATGAAAATATGGAAAATCGCCAAGGTTATAAATTCAATCATTGTTTTAATAAGTAAGGTAATATTGACTTACCTTACACTTTTTTCTTGCAAGAAAATATTTTATATAAAAAAATGAAGAAAAATTCCCAGTCTGGTTGCAGGGCCCAAACAAATTTAAGAGTGAGAAATAGGATAAAATCAATTAATGTAATGAATCGAATAAATTATACCCCCACTAAAAGACTCCCTCTTGTATTTTTTCTTCAATATTTACCCCCTTTTTATTCGACATAGTTTAATTCTCGCAGATAAAACATATAAAAATGTTTAATACTCCTGCTGCCTTATTAAGGTATTGTGCCTATTAATATATGGACGCAGTCATTAATAGATGGACGCAGTCATTAATATATGGACGCAGTCATTAATATATGGACGCAGTCATTAATATATGGACGCAGTCATTAATATATGGACACAGTAATTAATTCGACATCAAATGCTGACATTTATGGGTACTCTCAATTTAAATAGATTTCAGGAGAATTAAGATGGTATTTATTTTTATTATTTACTTTATTTTACATGGGTTAAATTAGAACATAACTATTGAATAACATAGAGATTAACTTAAGAAGTTATCTGAAACGCACACATTTAGGTACTTTTAAATTAAAAGTTTTGATGTTTGTTTCGGGGCAATTTAAGATGCATCTTGTAACATTAGTTGCAACAAAAAAATAGGATGACCTTTTCTAGATCAGAAGTTTCTATGGATGCTACATTTCTAAAATTTTGTATGGCTGTACAGAACACTTATTTAGTCAATGTTAAGAAATGAAAGATGCCTCTGTAACGAGTCCAAAATTCGTCATGATTCATCCCAATCTGACATATTATATATTAAACCTTGCTTATAAAAGTAAACTTAATTAATAACTATTGCCCAACTCAATCTAAACTTACAACAATCAAATTTATTCTTTAAGGAAATTCGGAATGCTGATGTAACAACGTAAATAAGAGTTTCTCTAAGAATCGAAAATATTATATAGTTGAAATAGTAAAGAAATTGCAAAAAATAAATATTTATACTTAAATAGGAATAATTAATAAGCAGAAATAAGATGGAAACGTAACAATTCTTTGAAAAACTATCTAGAAATGTTACATTTTCATCCCATTCCTCCTTTTCGTTATCGCAAATATGTGGATGGTAGCTCAAGCTACATCTCTCAAATCTATTTTGTATATTTCTAGGAATAGCTAATGAGGGGGAGGGCCGCGGAGGGGTACGGATACCGAATTACCGGAACTTTTTTGAGCGATTACCGAATTACCGCACCCAAAAATATATAATTACCGTTACCGTGGAATAAAAAAAAAATTCTTCTTGGCTTAGATTAAAGGCCTTCCGATATGGAGTACTATGCTTTTTATTTCGTTAAAAAATCTGATTTCGTTCTCAAGATATGTCACATTTTGTGAAAGTGAAAGTGAAACTTATGGCAGCACATAGTATAGATCTATGAC
>JAUOBW010259099.1:0-11159 GCA_032360285.1 Lepidozona retiporosa | reverse complement strand
CCTATGGCTAAATGAAAAATTGGAAATTGCTGATTATAAAGATATAAACTTACTCAATAAAAAGTCAGACCTTGTGTCGAAGTCCAGGCACGTTAATAAATTAATGCTTGCAAATGTTGATTCTAAGGATTGATGACGTAATATCGATGAATCCATTCTACTGTAATTAGCTAATAAACGTGATTTTTAACTTTTAATTGAAAATTATTTTGGCTGAAGAGCTGTTGCGCAAGCAGCATGAAACTATTAGTACCAAACCTGTAATTTTTCTTCACTTTGTCTTAATTATATTATGCTCTGTCGAAAGATTAACCCTACCGAGGCGGGAGGGGGGCTTTTTTGCCAGCGACCATATAGACCTCACAAATTTCAATATAACGGTTAAAGCTATGATAATGAAACTTTCAGTACCTTCCCAAAATTTAATTAGCAACATTTAGCCAAAAATCTTTGCTACGTCACATTCTGATGTGTCGGCCATTTTCTCAACACGTGGTATTATTTTTAATAAATACATACTTTGTGAATGTAACACCTCTAAAGTCATTGAATAACAGCTTTAAAATCAAACTTCAACAATTTTACAAGTCACGTCATCACATGACGTCATTTTGCCATTAAAATGACGTCAAAACCTCGATAAATGACGTCATGATGACATCATATTTTTTGGGGGGAAAAGGGTCAAATATCACAGAAAATTGATTTCGGAAGATTAAAAATAGTTTTTATGACCTATTTCCATCATTTTATAGTAATTTTTACCTATAAATCACGAATAAAGATATATATATTACACATGAAAATTTTCAAATTTCTGCTGACTATGAAATCATAGCGTTAAATGGTGACGTCATTAATATTTTAGATTTTAAACGAAATATTTTTACTCCAATAGGTAGCAACTATCTCAGAGATATTTCCTGCGAAATTAGAAAGGGTTTTGATAAAAATTGCCGATTTAATTGATACTTTTGTAAAATTGTTGATTTTGGGTAAAAAAATGCTGACGTCATCAAAAATTTACACTATTTAGAAAAAAAAAAACACTAAAAAATAATTTATAGTTTCAAGGAAAACGGAGTAACGGAATGCTTTTTATAGGCCGCGGGCAAAAAAGCCTTCCCCCCCGCTCATTACAAGTCGAAAAAAGCCCGCCTGGGTTAGGGTTAAAGGCACATTAGTTTTCTGTAAAAAAGCCTCCTCCGAGATTATACACCATTTGAAATTAAGATACAAATTTGAAAATCCCCATCTTCCTGGAGAGGGTCGGTAACGGAAAGAATCGAACCATGCATTAGCCCATTATTTTCTTATAATTACTATTATATAAACCTCCCTGTGTGGGTTTTTACGCTTTTATATTTTAATTCTCTCCGATGTGCATTAAATCTAAGGAAAAGCTATTCATTTGTATTAAAAGAGCATTAAAATTACACGAATAATGATTTAGAAGAATAAAAATGTATATTTTAAGAAAATAAACAATTTTAGTTTGCCTCACCTCCAACCCTGGTGCAAATATCTCAAGTACAATACCCACTCGTGAGGCCAAAACCCTGTTCCCCGGGGGTGGGAACAGAAAATAATTGAATCCTGCATAATGCGTGCACGATTTTATTATTTCCTGGGTATGCAGTCTATAAGGGAGTCTCCACACAACAAAAACTTTCAATTTTCGAGAAATATACATTTTTATTATTCTAAATCTTTTTTTTTGTAATTTGAATGCTTTTTTAATGGGGTAGGTCATTATCGAGTTATGCTCCTCGAGTTACGCCCCTCGAGTTACAATTTTCTCGAGTTACGCCCCCGATGTCTTCATAATCAGTAAATTTTAACTCGAGTGTAAAACCAAAAGTATGTCATAATCGAGTTACGCCCCTGAGCGTATTTTTTATTTTTCACCACTATGTGAGCCCTAAATTTAAAAAAAAAATCCTAAACATATAACCTTAAACTTATTTACTATAGAAAAAATATATACATATTCAGTCAACAACCTACCTTTTTAAGAGATCTGCCAGGAAGGTAAAGATGCATTTTTTGCCTATTTGGGAACAGGAAATAATTGAATACTGCATTATGCGTGCGCGATTTTATTATTTCCTGGGTATGCAGTCTATAAGGGAGTGGGGACAACAAAAACTTTCAATTTTCGAGAAATGTACATTTTTATTATTCTAAATCATGTTTTTTTGTAATTTTAATGCTTTTTTATTCGGGTAAGTCATCATCGAGTTATGCTCCTCGAGTTACGCCCCTCGAGTTAACTAAATTTTAAAAAAAATGTTTTTTCCTAAACATATAACCTTTAACTTATTTACTATAGAAAAAAAATACATATTCAGTCAACAACCTACCTTTTTAAGAGATCTACCAGGAAGGTAAAAACGCATTTTTTGGCTATTATTTAGTACATATTGCTGACGTCATCGAAAATTACGTCTTATTTCAATTTTTTTTTACTAAAATGTTCATTGGAGGTTAGTCTTCAATTGTGCAAAGTTTTAAGTGGATTGCTTTTTCCAATCAAGATTTATGAAGGGGCCGAATCAGCCCCCCCCCCAGTACTACACCAGAAAAAAAAGCCTAGTCTTAATAGGGTTAATGCCGTTTAACAAATGTTAATGCCGACTAATGACTAAAAGGAATAAACTATGTTAATGCCTACTAATGACTACAGCCAAATAAATTGTTAATGCCGACTATTAAAATGTTAATGCTGACTATTAATGTTAATGCCGATTATGTACGGAAAAAATTGCGCGGCGACGCGGGTAGTTTTTTTTTTGGAAATGTTTTTTTTTTCTTAATTTTATTATATAGTAACCTTATATATTGAAAGAAAACATATAAATGTCATATAAAAGATTTTTTATCCAAGGGGGCTGTGTCCCCTTAAGTTAGAATCATAACTAATGGGAATATATTTGATGATCTCATCACTTTACAAATCACACCACGACATTTTCGTTATGAACTTGAAATTTATTTTTTAGATTATATATTGTCATCGGTGTATATCCAGTAATTGACTTCTGTACGCTGCTGTGAATTCTCGATAATATAATGTAACCATTTGATTACGAATGTCGAATCTAAAACGTGTGAAAAATATCCACATCAAATTCATACTATTTCCTCTCGTAGTATATATTTGAACTTTACATTATTCAAATCTATATACGTTGGATACTGCTACTTATAATCGTGTTGTTGAAAAACTTGCAGGGTTCGAAAATCTGAATCCACATGTCTATTTTACTTTTAAATTATCCTTGAATGGCGTTTACAGAATTAGAAACGGAGTTCTTTTTCAAAAGTTATGTACCCTTAACTTTATTCGGGTCCTAAGCGTTATGAAAATTACATTTTTTGTTAAATCGCGTTTAAATTAATAAAATAGGTTAAACTAAGTACTTCCGGCAAAATTAAGCCTATTTCTCTGATTTTTCTCGATATCACTTTTTTAGACCGCGAAAGACGCCTTTAGGCGTCATTTAGTCTACACGAATTCTTGAAATCGTAACTCAAGAGAATTTCAATTCACTTCTCCATTTTACTTTTGAATTCTCTTTCGAATTGCGTTTACAGAATCAGAATTGGACTTATGGTTCAAAAGTTATGTACCCTAAAATTTTAGAAAATATTACCAAAAATATATTTTATAAAAAAGTTTCGGGTCCTAATGGGTAAATTAATATAAATATTTTTGTTAAACCCCGTTTTGTTAAAAAATAAGTTAAACTATGCAGTTCTGGCAGAATTATGCCTATTTCTCCAATTTTTACAAATAAAACTTTTTTGTTAACCCTTAGACCCCGAAGGTCGATTTTAGGGGTTGTTTAGTCGACACCGATTCATGGCATTATAACTCAAGAAATATACATTTTCATGAAAATCTTAATCCATTTTTTTCATTTTAATTTTAAATGCTCCGTTCGAATTGCGTTTACAGAATCACAATCGAACCCCCGGTTTAAAGTTATGTACCATATAATTTTAGAAAATCTATTTCCAAAAAAATGCTTCGTTTCTTAAGGGTTAATGATTATATAAAGAAAAACTACTAGATGTTTGTGATTGATTTACTTTCTTTTAGATTTGGTTTAATAAAGAACGAGTCAAAATACGAAGAGATTAGAATAGATGTAGATGACATGAAATGTTTATTTGTGGAGAAAAATGGAAATTCTCACTGGCAGGTGATCTGTAATACTAAAGATAAAGATTGTATGGGAACAAGTTCGTGCAACGGAATAAAATGTAGTGAGAGAAAACGAAAGGAAGTAAACGTCAGGAAATTGTTGCATGAAAGTGTAAGATACGATTAGATTGTATGTAAGTGCTAAAAAGAAATAGAATACAGAAGGTTACCTCGACGTTTATAATCATCTTTAGACTAACATTCCTGTTTCAGTATTTGAAAATACATTACGTACCTAGAGCGATTTTTGCTTTGGTTAAATATGGTTGCATTATTATACAACTAATCAATTTTATTAAACTATTTTATACACTATGTTTTAATCCAATTAATGGCCTCAAGGGTATACAAAACCTATATTTATGTTGAATTTGATCGTTGCAATTTTGTTTTAAATACCTTGTCAATAAGTATCATAGGTAAGTTTTATCCCCACAGAAATAAATAAGTAATAAAATATGTAAACAAACCCAAAATAATAAAATCTATCACAAAATTGAGGATTGAGTAGTGTTTGGTCGTGTCCGTTTACTGATTTTCAACTACGTATTCGAAAAAAGGATATACGTGCTGTACAAGCGTTTCCCATTTAACCCTATTTTACATGGGGGTAAAATTACCCCCAACCAAACTTTTTTGAATAAGTTTTTACGACCTTTTCGCCCAGCTTTGAAACTTTTTGACTTTACCTTTATGCTTGCAATATTTGGGCATATACGCCTATGAGAAGTGGGCGTATGATGGGGTCGTCTCAGAAAATTTCTAAAAATTTTTTGATAAAAAGTATTTTTTTCGTCAAAAATGCCTAAATATCTAATAAAACAAAATATATTTCTATTCTGTATCTTGTTATGGACTAGTATACCAAATATCATAGTAAATAACTCTATTAAAAAAATGTATAGCCAATTTAGTGTCAAATATAGCGATATTTTAATATTTTCGAAAAAAATAATGTCGTCATCAAAATATTTATGTTAGTGTAGTATATCAATGTTTTTTGGAATGAAAATAGATGTTTTTCAACAAATAAACCAAT
This sequence comes from Lepidozona retiporosa, assembly GCA_032360285.1. Lineage (NCBI taxonomy): Eukaryota > Metazoa > Mollusca > Polyplacophora > Chitonida > Ischnochitonidae > Lepidozona > Lepidozona retiporosa. The sequence goes on along the minus strand of JAUOBW010259099.1, from coordinate 5,910 downwards.
TTTAATGTATAATTGTCAATTTTAGGACAAAAAATTTTAGTAAATAAACAAGGTGTATTTTTTTCACATGTTCACATTTTACGTCAAATTATGACATCATAATTAAGGTCAAAATACAGTTGATATCAAAAAAATATATTACAATTTTCCAGTCATATGCAAAAAACCGTATATTAAAATCTAGTTTTGTTCAAAAGTTATTGTATTTGGAAAAAAATGATTAAAATTGGCCAAAAATAGCAATTTTTCACTATTTGTTATTTGATATGGTTCCTACAACACAAACAAAACTCTAATGATATGTCCAACAATATAAACCCGACCACTGGCAATAAGGAATCTATAACTGAACAGAGAACTAGGATATGGCCCGGCAGATTTTTAGGAAAGGGCAGCCTGAACTAGGTCGTCATCCTGCTACTACAAATACTAAATCTAACTCATTGTATGTAAACATGAGAATTACTTGCTGGGAATGTAAGAATTTTGCTTAATCAGAACAACTCGCAACGGCCGGAAAGACGTGCTGCTGCTTCGAGAACTAGCTTTCTACAATCTTGACAGCAATGCCCTATCTGGTGAAGGCAACCTCTTTGAAAACAATTATACCTTTTTCTGGAAAGGTAAACCAGTCGAATTTCCTTGCATCGGTGGGGTTGGATTAGCATTTAAATCGTGTCTAGTAGATCAATTATAAGAGATTCCTGTAGTAGTTAGTGAGGATAATGTCTTTGCGAATCCCTCTTTCAAATAATATATATGCTACTATTTTTAGTGCTCCAACTATGTCAACTACTAGCACAAAAACTTCTATATAACAAACAACGGTTCTCTCTGATTTTTCAGATGGTTCAGAAACTTGGACGATATACCAGCCTCAGATTAAAGTCCTTGAACGATTCTATCGAAGATACCTGCGCCATATTTTAAATATAAAATGGAGCATTCTCTCACCAGATTCTACTGTCCTAGAGAAGTTATAAGTTCCTAGTATAGAATCAATGATCATTAAAAATCAATTAATATGGGCTGGTAATCTAGTCAGAATAGATGATCAGAGAATTCTAAAAGATTTTCTATGAGGAATTCTAAAAAGGTAAACGCCAGGCAAGCAAACCTTTTCGAAAGTAAAAATATCGCCTTAACATTGTGTTAAAGAGAGGCGGTGTCAATATCTACGACTGGGAAGCTGCTGCAAAGGATAGAGTTGCTTAGAGGTAGACGGTTTTATTTATATTTTAAATATTTTGTCATATGAGAGGACATGACCCCAAGACTAGTGATACCTATCCCATTAGATAATGACAAAATCAGTCTAATATGTGGAAAAGTGTGCATTTCTGGCATATGAAAGTTCACAATCTAATGGATGATAATCCCGAAGAAATAAACCCTCTATGCTGTATAATTTGCGATGATATCTGTAAAAGCCACTTAGTATTATCTGAAAATCACACACAACTTTTATTATTGTCCAGAAAAGTTCAATTAATAGAAATAGAATGTTGTAAATGTTTTGATGGAGTAAAAACTATTATTTAAGTTTTGACAGGATTAAGTTAAAGGAAATTCGAATCCAGACATATTTTAATTTCATCAAAAGAGGTGTTAATATCCCTTAATAACGCAGTTTTTTCATTAAATATTCATACACTTGATGGTCATCAACAAACCTTTAACAAAAATCCCATCCATAATTTTTTCCCTTGCCTATGCGCCTATAACGCGTATAATTTTTATATATATTTATATAGAGCGTTTATAATTTCAAAGTATCGGTGGTCTGGCTCAGCGGTTAAGGCGCTTAACATAAGACTCCAAGGGTTGGGGGTTTGAACCCCCAGCTGTTGCCACAAGTTACTTGGATGTTAAATGTTAGCCTTGTTAACAAGATAATCTTAAACCTTATTAGTACATAGCCACAATTAAAAGTACTAGCGCAGAGTGCCACTAATTCTGCGAATCATAATTACAAATGAAGCGTAATTAAATCTCTATACGACTTAAAACAAAAAACAAAACATTAAAAATCTAACAGAAAACCACATAATCTTGAAAAAACATTGCCACAGTTTATCCAAGCACTTAACCAAGCATTCCATGTGAAGTCATACACATTAAGACAATAAAATAAATATAAATTAAAATGACACTATCGGAATATTTCTAAATATAAATGGAATATATATATTATATAAATACGTTTCCCGATTGTATATATGGATATATTGTCATCAATACGATCAGGTGTTGGCATCCTCTGCTACTTTAAAGTCACCTGTCATCTATATTTAGAAAATTCGTTTTAAAAACTTATCGGCAGTTGGAGAAAAACATTTAAATGTATCAAAGTGTCTTCCATAAGTTTTCTTCATAGAATTTCTAATTATTAGCACCATTTTTTATCATTCTTTTAATGATGCTAGATGTTGAGCTACAAAAATATATACTTATAGTAGTAGTTCAACCTATTCTTAAAACCTCTGCTGCTAGCGAAGCATAAAAAATCTTAGAAGGCATATTGCTTGAAATAAATGTCATACGAACAATAGAAAACGGAAAAGCATCGCGTTTATCAAACAATTTTACCGAAAACTTGTTATCTACTACTTTTATATCGAAATCTAAGAACGAAGCATCCTTGTATGTAATATTCTCTTTCTTAAGTTCGAGTTCAACCGGGTAAATGTCCTTCAAATTTTTCTCAAACTCTCCACCGTCACACTTAGCATCTAGGTCATCAATATCGACTTTCTTCAGTTTATCCACTTATTCTCGTAAAAATACAAATATATATATACAATCCCGTAAACTGTGCCGTAGATATTTTACCCGTAAGTTCTTTGTAAAGCAGGAGACAGACTAGACTATTTTGTATTTTATAATCTTATTAAAATCTTAATTAAAGGATAGACCTTCCACGGACAGTAAGTTATGATATTTTAATAGTTTACGAGATAATTTTGGAATACTTTTTACTAAGGGTTAATAATAAACTAATAACAACATTCACACTTTTAATATCCCAAAACAATATGAAAATTCAAAGTGAGCAAAAATTTAGACGTTCTTAAAAATGGCTATGTAAACTGCGTTTATCGACACGTATTGCTTGATTGGCGGTTCTTATGCACATTGTTGTTATATGACAAGTTTATTAGGCACGCATCGATTATATCGATCATTATAATGTATTACATGTTCACAAGTTTGATATAATTCCCTGATACATTGGCAAATGATTACGTAATAAGTATTATATATAATTCAGAAATAGGCATTGATGATTAGATTGGAACGAAATATATATTTTTTATTTTACTATAAGGTCGCCTTATAAATCATTATTTTCATATATGTCTTACGTATTTTCAAAAGCATTAATGCATAACAGACAAGAGGAAAAACCACCTTCGAAGCATGAATCGTCTAATTTAAAGATAGAGAAAAAGACACCACCGCCAGTAGCAAAGAAGCCGCAATTAACTGCGAGCCAAAACTTTGAGCGAAAGCCTTCTTCTGAACAAATTATTGTTCGTACGGAACGAGGAGATACATTTAAAAGATCGATACGGCCACATTCTGTAGACTTAGGCTGTATACCACCACCAGTAGCAAAGAAACCTCAATTAAATGGGATCTGCAAACCAAAACCTTCTATTGAACAGAGCAATACCGGTACCGAAAAAGTTGATATGTTCAAAAGATCTATACGGACACATTCTGTGGACACAGACTGTCTAGAAGATCCAAAGATGGGAAATACATTTATAAGGCTACGAAATAACCTCGACAATTATGGCACCTCAAGACCACATTCTGATTTTTATGAAGCATATCGTGTAAACAGGTCGTTAAAAATACATGGTGTTAAGCCGAAGTTTGGGGTGGATAAGCTTACACCAGGGTATGAAACTCACGTTGCTTAATTATGAAGTGCTGTCAGTTGGGAACAGTAAAAAGGGACTGTTTATATTCCAAGTTTTAATTGGATCTTGTATTTCACTAAATTGAGGATTCTTATATTAATTAACTAGTTGTATATATATATTTTAACATTTATTGATTAAGAAATTTAACAAATTAAAAATACCGTATTTGTTGTTATTGTTTAATTAGATACTTATTATTTAGAAATTGGTTATCAATAATATTCAAAAAAAAATTAGTTCAAAGCAGTTTAGACTTGATAAAACATAATTTCTTTGTATACTGATCCAACTAATCCTCATGGACTAGATTCCTGTGGATGGGTATTCGTGAAGTCTCCCCTTATTCAATAATTTTTCTACCTTTAATTAAAAGAAACTCATATCGCGACTAAAGAACTTATTTGACGTTTTATCCCTCTAAGTTTCCCCCAGTCCCCTATGGTTAGATACGACGAATTATTCGGAAATAAATAAGTAATTTAGCAGTATATGCAAATGTACAGCGGTCAACTTATCATTGTAAGGGGTAAAACTCTTCGAAAAAATATAAATTTAAATATTTCTAGAGATTTGGCATATATCCAGTCCAAATTTTAGACGGATATGCGGATCTTCAGATCATCTTGTAGAAAATCAGACACTAACCTTGAAATTGTTCATAAATATTTATAAATAATCTTCTAACAAAACAGTCATTATGTTTACCAAAATATACTAATTCTACTCAATAATGATTTTACTCATTATTAAGTATCACATTACTTATTAACTAAATTTTACTTAAAACAAGAATAATAATTTTTTATCCTAACAAATACCATAAGATTTCAGTTTATGTATGAGCCTTTTGTGCCAAACCTTCTCAAAAGCCTTAGATATGTCTAATGCAATTGCACGAGCATCTACACCATTGTCAATAAAAAATATATCTAACCTTGTAAATTATGAAACTCACAAGATTTGGAATATAAATAATATAATATAATCAATATGTTTCATATCTAACCTTTCTCCTACAGCGATAATAATTATAATTTGCCAAAAAAATCCTATAAACAATGCTTTAAATAAGGTGTTATTTCCAAATCTTACATATCTAAATCATGCTCAAGCTGTCGTATTAGGAGTGTGTATGATCGACAAGAAATTGAGGGAATAAACGGGATACTTGATGCTTTTTATAAGTTTGAATGTCAAATGTCAAGATGATATCAGGTAAAAAAATCCCAAACACATTATTTATACAGAACCGAACAAACAGATGGAAAAATAATTTCAAAAACATCCAAAATCTCTTACTCTTCTACAGATCCTATAATTGCTATTTTCCCAGAAAACATTAATATAAAAAATGGTGATTTTTCGTTGAAGGAAATAGAAACTACTAATAAGCAGATGCACAACATTCCTATAGATAAGTATGGCGAATTCCTAAACTCCAAGATCATCTTAGAGCCTACTGTAATCATACCTTAGCAGGGAATAAACCTCCTGGATGGGATATTTCAGATATAGTTCCAATTCCTATGAAAAGAGAAACAATTATAGAGGAATAAGCTTATCTCAAACTGTTGTTTAAATATACTGTCGCTTATAACTAAAGCCAATCCGCCCTGAGATAGAAAAAATACATAGACCAAATCAAAACGAGTTTAGACCTTTTATATATACATCGTCTCAAATCATGTCTTTAAGGGGTATCGTTGAAGAGGTAATAATATCATCAGAAAGATACAGCTATAATATCTATTAATTTTAAAAAGGGCTTCAATTCTATTAATCGCCCTGAAATGTTTCAAATTATTGAAGCTTATGACTTGCCTGATAAGATTGTGAGTGCTATTAAAACCCTTTGTGATGACACAATTAGTGTAGTTCTCACAACTAAAGGTGAGTCCGACTACTTTTCTACCAATAATGTGGTGCTACTAAGAGATCCTTTAGCTCCTCATTTGTTTATTATTTATTTTACTAGACT
>JAUOBW010258988.1:0-11159 GCA_032360285.1 Lepidozona retiporosa | reverse complement strand
CAAGGATCGATACTCTCGCCTTACTTATATAATATATACACTAATGAACTCCTTGAAATGATAAGAAATTCAAATATCGGAACATCTTTGAATGGAACGTCTACCAATAATTACATCGTATGCTGATGATATAATTTTATTAAGTACAACTATTCGTGGTCTTCAGCAACTTATCGATGAATGCATATGTTATCGTTACAAAAACGGGATAAAATACAACCCATTAAAAACTTAATTTATCATATCTGGTTTAACAAAATTCACAATAGCAACAACAACTTAAATCTATATAGCCATTAAGAAGAATGAGAAACAATTAAAATTAGCTGGTAATTATAAAAATAGAGTTTATGCTCTAAACTTATGTGTAATATTAAAAGTCATTTTTGGTGGCTTATAGCCAGGGAATTATATCGGTGGAGTTGTGGCGCTTATAGCCTGGGAATTATATCATTGGAGTTGTCGCGGGATACATTTTATTCTTACAATAAAACACAAATATAGTTAGTTTGATATTTTTATTTCTAGGTTATGTTTTTCATAACACACGCGCACGTCTTGATATTATATATTTTTAATTCCTAACCAGCTTACGGCTATTTCTGTACGGGAAGTAGACTCGCTTATTACTCAGTTGCATTCAATTCTCGAGGAGTTACTTACAGAAATATTTGATTATTTCTGCGAAAGAATGATATCTACCTTATCGGAAGTGACTAATTTTTTGGAAGTGACTAAAATTATGTCCGACTAATATATTTGTCCGAATAAAATTTTGTCCGACTAATAATTTAGTCCAAAATTTTATTTTCAAAACGGGTCTTTTGAGGGCTGTTGAAAATTGTCCTTTTGAACTTTACGTTCAAAGTGAAAAGAGATTTTATTCTTTAAATTATGTAATAAGAGAAATTTAAAGAAAGACAAAATTTCAGTCGGATAAAATTTTGGTGGGACAAAAGTGACTACATTTTTCAGAGGTGACTAAAATTTTGTCCGACTAATAATTTTTTCCCACTAAAATTTTGTCCGACTTTGTTTTGTCCGATAAGGTATATCATGATTACAAAGCTAATCAAAGTAAAACAACGAAAGAATTTTCCAGCCCGATTAGGCTTTTTATTTAATTTGGACTATAAATAGTCCGCTAAGGAAAAAGATTTTAAATAAATTAATGTTCACCATCTTGAAATTGCAACTGATAAATACGCTTATCATTTGAGATAGCATCTTCTATTATTAAGCTCTTTACAACAAATAAACACGCTCGCGTAATATGTGCGGATATTTACGTAGACATTTTTGCAAAATAGGTTTTTATCAGTTTTTTTGTTTACTTTGTTATCTTGAAGAGTTTTTTGTTTTAACCAAAAAAATATAAAGAATACATTTCTACAAAAACATGTATTCCCACTTTAGATATATATATTAACCTAGCCCAGACCGTTTTTTTTTGACTGATGACGTGACTTGTAAAATTGTTCAATTTTGATTTAGCAATTATTTTGTAAAGTTTTTATAAAGTATCACGAATTACCTCCTTCCTATTCAAATAATAACTGTAGATATTGATATGATGTCCAAATATAACTTCACAAAAAATATTTTGTTTTGCCAAAATATTTCTAATTAAGTTTTGGGAAGGTACCAAACGTTACATTATCATAACTGCACCAGTTCTATTGAAATTTGTAAGGGACGGGTCATTTTTAATGCCGGGCGCAGGGGCGGAGGAGATTCTTGTGTCGGTAAAAAAAATTTCATACCCCATTCAGAAAATCTTAAATTATTTCATACCCCATTCTCAGATAGGTAAAAAATTTCATGCCCCATCACTAACACAAAAAGTCCGGCTAACCTCAAATGGACCTATAAACGACTGATGAAATACAGTACAAATATAAAACTAATTACAACATAAGTTTTACACCAAGACGCTCAATATTCCATTACAAAAAACAAAAAACAAATTATCATCACTTACCTAGCAACAAACAGGGTTGTACAATGTATGAATATAATTACCACATTATCCGAGTTTAACCATTGACATTTCAACTTTTATTTTAATAAAAAATGGAAAATATATATATTTTACAAAACATGCAACAAGTTATAACAGTCCCAATATATTTATATATTTGGGTTGATATCAAGTTTCATAAAACAAAATCCCATACTCATATAGCAATCATAAATCTTGTGTAGGGATTCATTCCAGAAATTTGCTTTTATATATAACAAAATATAAAAACCATATGAGACACGGACTATACAAGTTTTAGATTTGCACAACAATAACAATTTCATTTGGGAAATATTGATTATAACATAGCAGGGTCATATAACTCTTAATAGGCAACCCCTCCTTAAAAACATTATGCCATGAATTTTAATAAAATTTAAATCTGAATTGAGATAATTTTCTGCAGATAAAAAATTTTGAGTTTTTTAAATCTGTTTTTTTTTTTTAAAATAAAATGAGAATATATAGGGGCAACATTTCCCTATAAACGATTTAACTCCCTCTAATGGGACTAAAACTCCATAAACATTGTGTGGCATTTCCCTAAAATTTACAAATTCCAACTCGTATGTCTTTTAAGGGGTACATAATACTATAAAAAATATTATATCTGTAAATTATGACATTGAAACCAGAAAAAATATGGAATTATGTTGTGAATTCCAAAATATAGTTGAAAAAGGCATTATATAAACAATTATATTGTTTACTTTATAGTTGGTAGCAGGTAAAAAAGACAAATATATAAAAATTATTCTTTCATGCAAACAATATTTTAACATAAAAAGGTAAACTAGATAGATAAAAAACTAAAACATCACATTGTAAACAGATAAATAATATTAGAGCAAACTTTTCTTAAATTTCTTGGCCTTTTTGATAGCTTAATTTGAATACTAAAACAAATTGAAAATACTTATAATATGTACAGTATTAAATATTTTTTACAAAGCTTTTTAAAACTGGTGCGACATTAAACACCAATATATTGTTGACAGTATAAATATAAATTGCTTTGTAGTAAACCAGATAATTTTTATTTGTATAATCTATCTCTCATGATTATGTGAATAGATGTATCAGACATTTTAGATTTAAAAATTGGTAAATAATGAACAAATAAATGAAAATATTAATTTTAAAAATAATAAACTATTTTATACAATAACAAATCGTCTTTAACCTTTTATCCAGCCTGAAGAATTTAAATTTTAATAAAAGCTTGGGAGTGGTAATCAAAATCTGATCTGGTGTTCTAGACAAGCAATCATCATGAAGTTTTGTACATATCATTAAAAATATTTCAATAAACTTATAAAGTAGCGCAATGCCTCAAGTAAACGCCTCCTTGAATAAGCAGGTCCCCAAAAGCAAACATATTAAATAAGCCCCCTCATATAACCGCCGCCTAGTATAGTAAATGTACTTTTAATTAAATTTAGAATAGTAAAAATACTTTTAAAAGATTACAACATATGCTCGTTTTTATACCAGAAACTTTACATTTAAAAATGTAAGCGTCCCCTCAAATAAAATTAAATAAGAGCACATGCGCTTACAAGGCATTACCGATGTGTATTAGAGAAAAAATGTTTTAGTGAAAACAAATGAGCCCCATCTCAGGGCTGATAAGGTTATAGCTCTTAAAACTAATTTTAACTTTGCTTAAAATCTACCACCGATGTATTCACCTAAACGCCAATTTCCAACCGATCTGCCACTGCGTGTAGTAGTAAAGAGCTCTTCCGCTGGAAAATCATCATCGTAATCTTCAGATACATCGAATTCGTCTACGACATCTATATCCACAATCGGTGCTAACACATCATCATCATCAGACTCATCTTTTTCGTAATGATCTGATTCAACTCTCTCGATTGTATTTGGTAATTCTGCTACATTTTTCGATTGATAATACGAGTTGATTATAGCTTGGATCTTCTGCGACTTTTTTAGTTTTAAAAAATGGTATAACTTGTGATGATTCAGGTATTTATCCAAACTGCTTACAACAAGTGACTTTAACGTACGGTTTTCAATCATATCTGCCCAGTCGTAATCTCCATGAGCTTTTTTTAAATCACTTTTTTTTCTTCGTTGTGCATCTGCCTGTTTCACATTTCGCTGAAAAACACTATCTTCCATTTCTCGTAGAGCGTTCCGAACAATTTCTTCTCCAATGATATATTTTGCTGAGAAATTCTCAATTTCTTGTTGCGTTTTCGATGTTATCTTTTTTGCAGAAAAGTTTTCCTTTAGATTTGTCCGAGGGTTGAAGTCATTAATTTCCCGTTCTTTGTTATTTAGCGTAATCGGCGTTTTTGAAAAATGAAGGTAATGCTTTTTATTATCAGTAGCAGTAGATTCATAATCCGGAAATGGTTCAGGTATTCTCTTACATGTGGGGCCAATCCATCCTCTTTGACATGATGTACAAGTCACATCCTCTTTCACGCATGCATCTTTTATGAACTCAATGTATTTGGCTCCTATACGAAAGTGATTTATTTTGAAATTCACCAACTCAGTATAAAAATGATATCCAGGTGGCAGAATATTACTACTCTCCTTGTACTCGATGAATTTTTTCAGAAACTGAGTATCCCAAAGAAAGATGGAATTTGAATCAGTACTCGCAACGATGGACTTCATGAAGCCATCTGGAGCAACAGCACCATCAATCCGGTTTGAGACTTCTTCGCAAACTCTTTTTGCATTATACTCCATCCGAGATTCTTCATTTTTCGCAAGTAAATCTGCGTCAAGGATATCGATGTTCGTCTTATCTAGACCATAAAATTTCTCTCGGTATTCCCATACCAAGTAACCGCCATCACAAACAGCGTCACCTTTATGAATAAATCAAGTTCGAAATATATTCTGATCATTAAAAAGGCAACAGATAAATTCAGCAAAACCCTAATGCTTTGTAATATGAATATTATTGGAACCAAGCTGATTTTACAGCTCCTATGTCCTTTCTGACAGCAAAACACAAGGGGAAATCAACTCTACTTTTAATCAAAAAGCAACCTAGTACACTTGCAAATATGAAATATTAAAATTTTCGCCATCGCAGTAGCTCACTTGTGCAATATTACCCCGCACGTGTAGAATACTAAACACAAGACATTAATATTGTGTCAAATTAGCCATTAAATTATTTTATTTTTATTGGTTTAAAAAATACTTTTTTATATATTATTTTGAAAACAAATATCTGAAAATATGAATCTTCCGAAAACTTATTCATTATAAAACTGGAGCGATCTAAATAATAAAAGAGATTTGAGTGGTAAACATGGCCGCCCATTCCGAGATCAGGGCGGTCAATTTTTTTGGGGGACGGTCATTGTTTTTTGTTAGTTTTTATAAACGTATGCAAACAAATTTCTTCATTACAACATAAAATACTACAAATGAATGCTGGTGTGCCTATTTATATGTTTATTATGTCTCTGCTTCTGTATAAACCAACAAATAGGAATATATAATTTATTTTATAAACATAAAAGTTAGTTGAACCTTAGTAAAATTGGAAGGATTTTGTCAGAGTAATAATTTAATGGGAGACACTTTGGTGGGGAGAAACTTTGCAGTTTTCACAGATTTGAGCCTATTCGCCAAATAATTTTCAACCACGAAAGTTTACACAGCGAAAATACAAAAATTTCCCAGTTTATGTCAAACCGCGAAAGTTTCTCCCATTAATAGAGTAATAAATCACTAGCTTTTTAAGTAGGTTTTAGAATAAATTTTTTGCCTGGTCTCTCTACTTTCCAGATATTTATAAAGAATATATATTTACATACCTACATAGCTTTGAATTCGCTCAACCTCGTTATGGCTGCTATCACCAGGTGCAAGATGGTTTCGAATATAGTAATCATAGTTCGTTATTCGAATTTCTTGTGCAATCCTGAACATCACTTCATGATTTGAGATACCTACTCCAGGCCCAGCATCGGTTAGATCGACGATACGTGATTTCATCGTTGGAAGCTTGATAGTCTCAATAGCTTTTATTAATTCCACTGAAACTTCAGAAATATTTATTATATCTTCAATAGCCTTGTCAATATTGCAGTCTTGAGATTCCATTACTAAGATTAAATCGTCTGATTGCTTTATAAAATCTGAAAGTTTGACAAGCAGGACTGTGACAGAGTCGATGTCATATTCATTTTCTAAATTTTCAAATTCTTCCAAAACAATTTTGCATGCTTTATTAACAAATTTTAATTTTGATAATTCATACACTTGGTGCACACTATCCTCTTTCATTAAAACTATATCTTGATACATTGTTTGGTCAATAAAACTAGTTAATGAATCGTTTAATTTAAAACACGCGCCTCTAAACTTATTAGAATATACAGAATCTTGTTCTAATTCATGTAAAGATGGCTCATGAAACCTATTTTCCATGAGATGATTTCCCCAAACTGAGCCAGAACTACCTAAATAATATTTTGGTTTAACCCATACTATGCTATGCTGTGATTTAGTTTTAATCAATTCTTTTCCATCACATGTCACGGGTGATTTATCACTGTATAAAAATGTACCTGGCGTACAGTTAAGCATTGAGAGCGGAAAGTCATATTTCTTGAATTTTTTCGCTATAGCGTCATCGGATGGCCGGAAAACCTTTTGACTGCGGGCACTTCGCATTCCTGTACTAGTATCGGGGCAAAGGTACGCTTTATCATCGAAACTACGGAATAAGGTAACATTTGGATCGTTCGCACACAATGACCTTATTATGTTATTTTTATGAGATCTGCAAAAGTGAGTTAATAGGGTAGAAGTATCCTCCGCTTTTGGAGGTTTTTTACAACAGAAAAGTCCAAGACCTATATGATTGCTAGCTTGTTTAGACCTCTTGTTGTTTGGGAGAGACCGGTTGTAAACAGCTGTATTTGATTTCAACAATTTCAGATTTCTGGCTAATCTATTCTGATTTACAATTTTGAGAAAATCTTTTTTTTTTACACGATGGTTTGTGTATAAAGCTGAATTTTGGCGTCTTCCATGCACAGTCGATTTAGAAGTTATGCATTGTGCAAGATATTGTTCATCGTCGTCGTCCATCATTCGTTTACGACCTCCTCCAAGTTTTCGAGATTTTAGTCGTCTTGTTATAATCAATTCAGATTGTTTTCTTTTAATCATACCGATGAACGTTTTTGATTCATCATTGTTTATAAGAGAATTACAGGAATTTAAAGTATTTTCTAAATTCTCCACTAATTCTGTACATTCATCTTTTTGAACCTGATTCCATATATTTATTTTTTTCATTAGAAGGTTTTGTTTAGATTTTATTTGTTCTTTTATACGTTTTTCTTTTTGTTTTAAACTGGTTATAACAGATTCTTTCGCTTCCACAGCTAAATCGAGTGTTGTTTGAATGTAGTTGTCGATTACCGTTGAATCAGAATTAATAGAGTCACGGTCTATGCCAAGTTTATCGACTTCCAAACCAGAATAAATTTTGGCAATCAGAACCCTAAGCACTTTTTTATCCCATTCTGTATCCATACATGAGATAAGGCTTTGAACAAGTTCTTTAGTTAACACATTTTCGTTGCCAATATCATCAACAACAGTACTAATTTTGGTAAAGAATAAATCCAAATCAAAGTTGTCAGGGCGTAACACAATGTACCTTTTTTTATTAATGTTGACTACATATATACAAAGGCCATATTTTTCATGGCAAATCAGTTCTAAAAATGCTTTTTTCTCGTTCTTATCCTCTAAGATAATTTCAGGACAACCTACTTCTTTAAAAGCAACAAAAATTTGAAACGCTTCGTCAAATTCCATAAAAGAATGTGTTCGATTACCTGATAAGGTAGGTACTGAAGCCAGTAAACAGTCTAAAATATATCTTAGTGCGTTTAAGTGTTTTAAACGTGCTGTTGTGTTCTCAGATAATCTTTTAATGTGATCATCCATCACCATTTTGTTTTCAGAAAGTTGACACGTCTGTAGAGATCTGAGAACACTATCGCTAAACTTTGATTGGTTCCGTATAATAGTACGTATTTCATTACCAGTGGCTAAGATTTCAGTAACAGACATTATTTGCATATATTATATCTAAAAAATATAAATAAAAACAATAAACACCGGTGCCACACTGGTAGGGGATACCGGTAGATATGCTTTCCAATAGATCTTCTCATATATATATACCATAGCATTTGTCAGACATACCGTGGCAGAAAAATATATAAAAAAAAAATAATAAACAGTGGACTGGTGGATTATTCACCTAATAGAATAATGCGATTTTCAGACAGTATACGTCTGTCACTGTGTAGTGTAGTGGTTATTATCCCTTTTTACCATACGCAGTAAGAAGGTCTACCATATTTTTTATTGTTTTTATGCATTGCGCATGGCAACTCGAAACTGTGAAAAGGTATAATCATGTAAAAAAACACTGGATTTTATAAGAAAATATATATTCCCATATATCATCACAGAAAATAGAATGTTTTGTGACCTATTTTTAATATATATTTTTTTTACAGAAATGTAGACTTCCAATTATTTTAAAAGGAATATAAAAAGATTTGAAAAACTGTCTGCCACCAGGGTTTATCAGCACAAACAAAGACTAAGAGGCCCATCCATTCCATATTATAATAAATACCTATAATAAATAACCAAGTGAATAAAAAGAAAATACAATTTATAAAACAAATAACTAAATGTTTACATGTTAAATGAGTTTAAAAATATATATTTGGCATTATACAAGTTTGTTTACATATATGAAGAAACACTCCACCTGGGGTGTTAATGAACATAAAATACAATGTATAAAAAGAGTCTGAATGTTACTTGATACGGAAGAGAGCAAATCTTTTTAAAAGTATGCACCCTCCGGTGTCAGTGTTATATTATTTTTTTAAAGTAGAATTGGAATATATAAGGTTAAGGAGAGGAGGAGAACAAGCATGGGAAAAAAAAGTTTTTTGATTTCAAAACAAATCAGAATTAAAATCATTTCATTTTAAATTGATTTCAAAACAACATCTAAAAAATAAAAAAATGGATACTGATACTGTTGAATCTTTCTGAAGGAATGTTCTCTTCAATCATACCTTCCGAATTTCATGGAGAATGGATTTGATGATTTAAAGTTTATTTTGGAGATGGAAGAAACAGAAGTGCTAACAATGCTACAAGAAGATGTGTCAATGGATAAAAAAGGACACAGACAAAAATTTATTGCTTGCTGGAAAATAAGAAATGGGAAAAAAAAAGACGTGTTGCCTACAACGGAGGAAATAGAAGATAAAGAGGTTCCAGACGCAGTTAAACGCCTTCTGATCCCTTTGCCAAATGGAGACAAGCAAAAATTCTTTAACAACGTTGTAAATAAATTGTACCAAGCTAACTTTGAACTTATGCCAGTGTCCCAATTTAGTAGCTATGTCAGCGGGCAGAGGGAATTCAGATGGCAGTTAGAGCAAAAGGTAAAGGCTATTGAAATTATATTGCAAAATACTAATGACAGCAAGGATGGTAATTACCAGAATGTAAGAAAATTTTCAGCTGAAGGGTACCATTTAGCAATAGGGGAGTATTCACAAGCCCAAAACAGTGAAACTTTTTTAAAAGAAAGATCAAAAAAAGTGTCCAACTTAGAAGAAGAACTAAAAGTTCAAAGAGGTAACCTCTTTGACAGTGGACACAACATCAAAACGTGGCGGGCAAACGAATTGGAGCTGATTGATGCTTCGTTAAATAGATGTGGTGTTGTTTCGAAAGCGTTGGCATCCATTTGTGGAAATATATTAAATGCAATCGAAAGGTCCACAAGTAGCAATTCCACCTCATCTAAAGAAATTGAGGACCTACGTGCTGCAAAAAGAAAGCGAGATAACAAAGCAAAGGAGATAATTTCAAAAAAAAAGAGAGTTTTAAAAAGTGCTGTTCAATGTTTGACAATTATTTGCCCAAATTCTGTATACATAAAAAATATAAGTGAATCATGTTATAAATTCAGTATCCCAATGAATGATATACAGAATGTAGATTCACTTGTTGGCCGATACCATCTCTCTGGATTGGAATTTCTGTTTCACAAAGGCGTCTTTGCTGATTACGACATGGCAAGTGACACCATTAAGAGCAAAATCGATTCACTTAAAAATTCATTGGAAACCGTATGTCAATCAAATCAAATAAAAAAAGAAAAATCTAAAAAGAAAAAACAAGTTGAAGAAAAACAGACAAAAATGACTTCTTTTTTTAAATAATTTATTTTTTATATAAAAAAGAAAAAGTAATTTATTTGTAAAAAAACAAAAATTCTTATTTTTATTGTGTTTATTTCATTTTAATATTTTTATTTTACCAAATTTTATTTTGCATCATCGGATTCATCAAAAGTTTTCGACCCCCATTCACACGGTTAAAAAAAATTTAGCGCCCCATTCCAGCGGTCAGAAAAGATTTCGTCACCCCATGGAATCTCCTCTGCCCGGCATTAAAAATGACCCGTCCCTTAGGTACAGCAAAGCATTTTTTTGTTGTACTGTTAAAACTAGGTATTATTGATGACAAAAAAATCGACGAAATTGATGCTCTGATGAATAAATTAATCGTTCCATCTGAGATCGGGAGAGATCAATGAAATAGTATAAGACAATGAAATCGGATGAGTGGAAGAATTGGGTCTTACATTATTCGCTGTACTGCTTGAATGATATATTGTGCAAAGACATATTTAATTTGTGGCAAATATATGTGCGAGCTTGCAAACTGCTAGTACAGACATCCATTCATGTTCAAGAGGCGCGATCAGCACATGATTTACTTAAATTATTCTGCGTAAGGTTTGAAGTGCTTTTAGGAAAAGAAAATGTAACTCCAAATATGCACATTTTGCCCAAATGCGGCAAAGTGCGGCAACGCATATGTTAATCTACATTAAAAGGCGCTTCTTTTGATACCAAAATTAGCTTTGCTGTATTTTATTCCAGGTCCAATTCTAATTCGCCCAGACTATAATAAGCTTACAGCTATAGAATAGAATAGAATAGAAAGAGAGGTTTAACGACAGCATCTACTCCAATAAAGAAGTATGCACAGCTGTCAAAACAGATGATTT
>JAUOBW010258987.1:0-18071 GCA_032360285.1 Lepidozona retiporosa | reverse complement strand
CGTTGATATTTTACTACAGAATGCGAAATTACTACAGATTGCGTTGACATATTACTACAGAATGCGAAATTACTACATATTGCGAAATTACTACAGAATGCAGTTTAACATCCCTAAATATTATTATATCCTCGTTTTATTGATTTAGAGATAATTTTATTAAATACCAAATACCATGCTCGAATATATTTGCTGCGAAACTGGATCCGTCAATGTGTCTCGACCGTGTCAATGCGGCTTGACCTTCGGAATTACCAGTAATATTATTTACGGCTCGACCTCTTGAAATCCTTGTTATAAGATATATTGCGGCTCGACCGTGTCTTTGCGACTTGACTGTAAAATTGCAGCTTGACCTTTTAAGGAAAATAATACTGCATCCCCACCACCAAGGGACCGGTTTGCTATGGATTACCTCAAAACTATTCTTACCTATTATTCTTTCTGGTTACAGGTATGTAGATGAGAAGCTAGAGTATGAGGCTGCTAAGAAATATAAAGAGAAATATTGCTTTTACCATCAGCGTGGCCATCAATCTCACAATATTAGGTATGCAATTTTAACTTTGTCAAATTTTTCTTATAAAGAAAATGTTATAATATGAATAGGGGGACGGTATAATCATTAAATCATTCTAAAAATCGTAGAATAATGTTCTACACTTTTATTTATTTTTAATTCTACCGCTTTATACTTCTAGGACGGTTTCTGCCCTATATATTGGAGAACATGGATGTGCTACCAATTGGGGCGGGTTTACAGTCGGAAAACTCCTTACATATGGATGTGTTTATTATCATTAGCATATAGCTCACTGTTAACGACCTTATTTCGCCATGTAACATTACAGACTTTCCACAACATTCTTGTATACGTCCCATCCAAATTCTTCTCCTCTGGCTTAGTAAGTGACCATCTTGAACTACCATAAATAAGTATAGACTCGACAGTTGTTCTGAATAACCTTACTTTGATGTTTTTTGACATGCTGCTTTTCCAGATACTATTCATTCTGTTGAGAGCTTGCCAAGCTAATGCCTTTCTGACACTTACGTCTCTCACTTTTGAATCCACCCAACTACCAAGGTATTTGAAATCTTGATCTCCTGTAGACTCAACAATAGCTTGATTTACTAGTTGATCATTTATTGTCCTTATCTCTTCTGGCATTACATTGTAGAACAAAGATTTGGTATTCTTTACATTGAGACCAAGGCCTACTTTACCACACTCTATCTCTACGTTCCGCAATAATTTCCTGTCTTGTTCTATCTCATTGCTCAGCAAGGCAATGTCGTCAGCAAAATCTAGATCAGTTATTGTTACAGGTGGAATTCTGCGGCTTTGACGTTGCTTGATTGTTTAACCAATCTCTTCTTCGAGTCCCTTAGTAGCTTTACGCATTGCATAATCCAGTACAATCACAAATATGTATGAGGCAAGAGTGTCTCCTTGCATAACCCCTGCTAGTATTTCGAAATAGTCGGTATCTCCATCGGGAAAAACAACTTTCGCCTTCAAGTCCTTATATATCAGCATAATGGCTTGAATCAGACGATCAGGTATATTGTACGCTGCTAGAATCTTAAACATTACTTTGTCGTTGATAGAGTCAAACGCCTTACTGAAGCCTATGAAAACTATGACTGATGATTCCTTTTTACTCCTTCAATAATACGTCTTAAGGCTAGTATTTGCGATGTGATTGATCTTCTCAGGGCCTAAAACCATTCTGATTATAGCGAAGATGTGGATCAACCTTTGGTCGTATTCGATTTAACAGCGCATTATATTGATCAACTTTGTTACTAGTGATGCGAGACTTATCCCTCGATAGTTTCCAGCATTGCTTAAGTCACCACTCTTTGGAATTGTAGTAATTATTGAGTATAGAGAGCTGCTCCATCAGAATCATGTTCACAAGACTAAGTACAATTTCATCGATATCACATGTTTTATTACCTCTCGCATTATATTGTCCTCTCCCGGTGCTTTCCCTTCTTTTATCTGTTTCTTCGCTGTTTTATATTCCTCCATTGAAAATATTGTGTCCACTATCTGCAGATTGTCCAACACATTTTCAATCACAATATCTTCCTGTTCATAGTATTTCAAAATGAACTTAAAATTCTCATAATAGACTTATGTGTTTAATGTTATATATAAATATATGGTAAATAGTGATTTATCAAGATCTATCTCTATTTATAGTTTCTTAAATACGAATAACAGACTATTTTCTAATGCTAAATCAACAACAGTTTATCAATTATTAGTGGAGCGGTTAAGGGGTTGAATTGTTCATTTTGTGAGGAAATAATGAAACTATCCAGGGTTGTTATTTAGGCCAATAAGGTCCTGAAAATATCACGAGCCAAGAAAAAAATTATTATGACCCAATTTTAAGCATTAATTAAGAAATTGTGACATCATACAGAGAACAATTATTTTTTTGAAGTGATATTTTCTTAAAGGAATATTTTTCTTTACAACCATATGCTGAAAACGAACGAAGCGTTTACGGGTTATGAATATTCACTCAATTTTATGACGTTATAAACAAATCCTAAAAAAAAAGAATTATTCTTTTTCTTAACGGAATTTTCATGATACATCACTTTTTGCTTAAACTGTATGGACTGGAAACGAACGCTTCCATAGTTATGGGTATTAACAACGTGCTCTTACACAGGGCAAGGCGACTCCGCGGCCCTTAGACCCCAATTCTTTGCTAAAAATGCAAAAAATTATAATGTATTGCAGATTTGTTAGCAAAAATAACATTTTGCCTCTCTTTTTGAAATCGGATAACCAGCCCTGTCGTTGTAGTTTGATTAAGTAAATAAATACAAATTATTTATGAAAAACGTGAACCATTGGTGTCGTTAATAAAACAATTGGTTACAAAAAGGATTCTGTGATGTTAGTTATTTATTTATTTCATCATTGTGCTACGAAAATCTAATAATATAAAGTATATCCAACAGTTTCCAGAACATAGTTTTGTACATGAAAGAATTGCTTGTTTACATTTACATCGTCCTACACAGGATTTCTTACATCCACTTCGAATGTCTGCAAGCTGTTGCCACAAAGTCCAGTAACCAGATGGTCCTTTGCACCAACACTAATTTTCAGAATCAGGTAAGTTCTGCATCAGCTTGAAGGAACTCCAAA
Source organism: Lepidozona retiporosa (assembly GCA_032360285.1). Taxonomy (NCBI): domain Eukaryota; kingdom Metazoa; phylum Mollusca; class Polyplacophora; order Chitonida; family Ischnochitonidae; genus Lepidozona; species Lepidozona retiporosa. The sequence continues at coordinate 14,893 of JAUOBW010258987.1, read as the reverse complement.
CTATCGTTTGGTACTGTGGTCGTTTAATAGGCTTTCTCAAAGCAGCAGCAGTTGGAGGTAGGTTATCGATTGTTCAGTAAGCATAAAACGCCGTGATCGAAGTGGTTAGCATCGCGTGTTAAACAATATACAGAAATCTGAAATAATTCCATATCTTGGAGTAATTTTAACATTAGTACATAGTTTTATTTTAAATAGGCTCTATAAGCTTAGTTGTAGTTTGCAAGCTAAGTAAAATTTCTTCTTAGCTCAATCAGAAAATGCTGTTGTGTTGCCACAACCGTTAAACAAAAGCATGATTCCATTCCCATTCCAGAAGAAATGTTGTGAACAGGAATAAATCACAGTGCTTTTCCAACACCAAATTCGATCCTAACTTTCTTTACGTTTGAAAGATCGTGCTAATAACAATACAACTATATCCAGTGTGAAGATATTATACTATCCGTTCCCTCGTGCCCACGGTTGTAAATCTTCGCAATATTATATTCACCATTGGAAGAAGTTGCAATAATGATTGAATTAGATATCTCTTTTACGGATGAAATAATAGCTCAGTCTGGTTTTCTTCACATCGAAGAAATGAATAACAATTTCTTGGAAGCACACCCTCTTGAGTTACTATCGTCTCACATATTCACTTTAATTTTCTATGGTGCCGTTTTTAGACTATCTGGAATGTAGCTGTATCCCGGATAACATAAAATCGTTCAATTTCATCCTAACTTGAAACTAAAGATACGACTTAAAGGCATATTCAGAGTAATATTTATCTCAACTGGCTGTAGCATCTATACAATAACAGCCGTCTAAACGTTGCCATTAATGCTGGGAGTACTTGTTGTTTCTTGATAGCTGTCAGAAATCATACATTTAAGGAGCGTGGATTTTTGTCCTTTTCGTACTTTGCCTGAATCTGAAAGTGAAGGAGGATTAGTATTCATAGGAGAAAAACTCTTCAAAATCACCTTCCATTGACTGACAAGATAGGAACAGCCTTAAGCAAAAAGGCTAGGTCATCTATAAGATTTGTAATCTCATTTTCATAGATGTTCTACTGTTAGTATATCCTTTGAAATAGTATAGCTGCTTCGCCACGGTACTTTGCAATCCCTGTCATACTTTTTTGATAAACGTAGGCTGCACACATTAATCAATCTTAACCATAACGGCCAAACGGTTAAATTAATGTATTTTATAAAGTATTAATCAGCAGGACTAATAGACTTTTAAATAGTCTCTACTTTTTGAAAATGAATTTAATAAATATAAAATATCTTGATATTTTCGCAGACATCTATTTCTTCGCTTACAATCCAAAATTTATTTTTTGAATGTATTTATTTGCAATGTATCAGCGAATTTAAATTATAATATATGCGCGCAGCAAGACTTGGATGCTGTTTATAAAGTTAGTTAAACAAATTTATTGATACGACGGCACTTAGGAAGTAATTGTGATTTTATATTTAGTAATTCATCTGATTTTTAATATAATTTCAAGTTTATCAAAGGCATTGAGGACATTTTTTTAAAGATATTGTTTTATACGGTGTCACTGTTTTTAAAATAGTGCATATCAACGTTGCAGTTTTTTTTTCTTTCCCAAACATAAGAAGTATTTTTTTAAATATTTCTATAAAAAACATTTGAGAACATTTATTCCTTTGTTTAGGTATTATTATCAGGAATGATAGTCTTACGTTATACACAAACCAAACACCCAATACTAACGCGTACCACAAAAACAAGAATTTAATAGACGATAAAGAATATGACATTAACAATTTTGCCGCAGAACAATCACCAAATATTAATATTCGAAAGGAAAACAAAAATTCAATGGGAGAAAATGTAAATGAAATTACAGATTTCGTCAAATGCGCCGGCGACATCTCACACAACTGGAGAGAGATTGATGGGCTGTGGATCGACATACACCCGAGTGAAATCGATGCTGATCGAGCTACAAGGATCAAGGGTAAGTGGAATGAAAAAGGGAAATTCGAATTCCTATCCATGTACAACCCAGCCACTTATACGTTTGTGGACATCGGTGCCCAGATCGGCATATTCTCACTACTCGCGCTACAAAAGGGTTACAGTGTCGTTGCTGTGGAAGCCACCCGTGCTAGTCTTCAGCGGCTGTGCTCCAGTATCGTCCGCAACAATTTCAAAATGATTAAGCTATATCACAATGCAGTGTGGGATGATATTGAAGGTAAATTAACAATTGTTAATGTTCAAAAAGCAAACATAGGAGCTAACCGAGTTGGGACAGACAATAACCAATTCGATACAGCGGGACAAGTATCTAAGATTCTTCTGGATACAGTACTATCAAACCTCGGAAAATATGTAATGAAAATTGATATTGAGGGAGCTGAATGCAGGGCGATGAGGTCAGCAGTATTCTGGAACAATCCACCGGAAGCTCTTTGTATGGAGTGGTTACACATCAGACGGGGAGTACTGTGTCCGAGATTCATGTTTAAAGAATTGACCTCAAACATTACCCGTGTGTACGGTAAGGACCTGACTTACTGGCATGATATTGATGCGCCAAACCTGCAGAAATTAAATTGACATCACTATTATTATTGGCAGCACAATACACCGTTTTACAATGTCAGATTTGAGGTTCGAATTCGAAAAAAAAATTAGATATACGTAAAAAATGTTTACATTCATATTGTGACAACTTACCAAATAATTAATCAGTTTTGGTAATTTTTTGAAAGCAAGAAAGTATTTTACATTAAAATATCTTTGGCTAAAAATATTTTCAAAATCTTTAACGTTTTTCTTATTTCAGCACCCTATTTGATTTTTAGCTATATAATTTGTAATTTTGTATTGTCGGAATTTAATGAAATTTTTATTAAATATGTAGCTACCTATGTAACTATATACTGTTAAACAAATTGGCAATATTGATGAATTAGAATTGGAATTATAATTAAATTACCATTTTCATATTTTAATTGATATCTAAAATATTACTAATTTATTTTTTGAAATAAAATGGATTATATATCAATGATGAACATTGTGTTAAAAATAATAAACAATCGGCAAAATAATTCTCAAGTTTTGGCTAGAAACGTTAAATTGGGATATCTCTACATTTTTTGTCTTTTGACGTCAGTCTTAATTCAATGATTATTGTTAAATCTGACATTGTAAAACGGTGTATTCCATTGGTGGTCGATTTTTTTCATTGGATTAATTTTTAATCTGTCTGATTAGCCTTCGTTTGAAACCCAGCTTAGACTACGATTTTAAATTGGTTTTAAAATAGTTTTATTATATAAAATAAATTTTAAATCACAATCGAAACGTCTACGATTTTAAAGTTAAAATAAAACCGACTATTTTGAGTTGAACATCATAATTTTATAATTATAATTTTAAATTTAAAATCACAGTCGAAACCGTTCTTCAGTTTGCTTTTTCAATTAATCGAATTGTTCCATAAGTTACACCTGTTATAGAAATTAAAACCTACCTAATTTATTATTTTATTTATTTCTATAACAGGTTTATTTCATAGAATAATACGATTAATTGAAAAAAATGAATGCCATGTTTAAACAGTTTAAAACTTTTTAAACATGGCATTCAATAACAGAAAACGGAAACTGACCTTTCTTTACAAGGTAAAAACACATAAACCTTGAACAAGTTTCTCAATATAAAGTTATTGGCGTATTATTTGAACCACATCTGAATTAGAACCCTCAATTTAGTAAGACAATCAAAGATGCATCATAAACTTTAGCATGTCTTTGAATAATAAAACGATATAAAACTACAATCACTAGTCCTGTCAAATATATACTCATCTTGCCAATTGTCTTCAATGCAGCGGAATCATTTGTTCTAAATCATGAAATTGTGTTAAACATGTTATCGTGCTAAAATGAACTTCATCGATTAAAATCTCATTCATCGAATAAATTAAAATTCATCGAAGGGGACAGGTCAATATTTATATTTCCACGCTTATCGGAAATATGCTGATAAGGATTTTTTGACACAAGCTCCCACCCTTAACGGCAAGTCACTATCCTGACCTTCTCGATAATAAGATGTTATGAAATATTTATTATACGTCTTTAGTTATTCTTAATAATATTTTGCTCTATATTTATCAACTCAACATTATACGTGTATGAAAAAACCTTCAGATCAGAAACAGGTAATTTGTTTTCTGTTTGAATATGGACCTTCACGTTAAATTTATTAAATTAATGTTTGTCAGGAAGTTATTTATTAACCGATTATCCATTTTCTTTGCCTGGTAAAGGTTTAATTTTGTGTCAATATTCCTAAAAATGTTAATGCGGTGAAGAAGCAAATAAATTAATGTTTTTCGGGTAGTTATTTCCTAGATAATTACCCATTTTCTTGGCCCGGTAAAGCTATTTTGGGAATTTTTCACCAAATTCATGCTTAAATAACTTTTATTGCTTTGTGATATGCATAATGGTAATTACTAAGGTTTTTATCTAAACCTTCTTTTTGGAATATCATATTGCCACCTTTAACGGGAAGAATTTTAACCCCCAACCACCCAGTTCCGGCAGATTTTCGATAAGCGTGGCAACATGAATATGGACGGTGTCATTAAAAAAAAGCATCAGGTAAAATGTCAAATACCTAACCCAATCTCAATAAGATCATGATAACGCTTTGCTTATAATTTAATTTACTAATTTACCTTCTTCACTCACCGCCATACAGTAAATTAATAAATATAATTTATTCATTTAAATCTATCTTTTTCTTGAAAATTAATCAATTGTAAAACTTTATGTTTTATAAAGATGTGCAGCTATAACAGTAGCTTTTGTATAAACTTCAGAATTGTTTATTTCTTCACAAGGACAGGAAGGTACACTTATTTCTTCTTAAGTCGGTAATATTTTAACCGCGTACAGATTAGCTAGTTTATTTTTTGCGTAAGTATGCCATTTTATTTAGAAAATCAATATGAAACACGCAATGTTAAAAAAATTAAATATTACTGTTAAACAAACGTTTTCGTAGTATACTCCTACATCATCCAGGTTATAAAGTAAATGTTAATTTAATATAAGTTGTTTATTTTTGGTTTTCCTTTCAGACATCAGCATTTTCTACTATTTTGAAAATTAGAAAATTAGAGTAAGGAATCGCCGGTACCGGGATGGGATTCTTGCCTCGCTAAACAGAGAGTTATGACACGTAACTAGAACATATATCTAGCTGTCTTATGTCACCATGCTGTCCCAGGGCCTTCTTTATACGCCAAACCAATGAGCAAAAGTATAAGAAGCCCTTGGATCGAGGTTGGATACTTTAATATTCTTATAACATGTAGATTAGTAGATAATAAACAACTTATCATTTGCTATAAAAATGCTTTATGAACTATCCTTTATAACTATATAAAGAATGAAATTAAATTTTAGGCCACTTAACTCTAGTCCAAGACATTTCCCGTCAGAATCCCGTGAAAATCAGTACAGGTAAAATATGCGGGATATTATATCACGTGATAAGCCGATATGTCGATTCTAGTCGTAAATGTCAGCTCAACAAAAGTATAAAAACGGCAAGCAAAGAAAGGGACAAAAAATCATGAAAAGGTATAAATGATCCTTCTTAATCTATACATAGCTGTTTATATGTGCCATTTATATGACAGCTTAAATAGACAGGCTATCAACTATGTGTAGTGAAATAACTGAACTGAGTAGAGTGGGTGGGACATGATGGTCAAATCAGGAATATTATATTGGGCTATTCCATTTCTCAGTTTCTCGAACTCCATAATACACAATACATGGGTATAGACGTACATTTCCAGGGGGTGTCCAGCAATAAATATTTCCAGGGGCAGTTAGCAAAATATAGGATTTTTCCAGTCGTCAATGTTTAGCTAGCTGTGTGTGTCTAAACATAGTCTAAATTTACAATTTTATTGCTGTTTCCAAGGCGATTTTCTTAAATAGTAGCTTTTCAATAGTGGCGGAGCTGCCTGTGTATTTTAAATTCAAGATACATCAGGGTAAGTTAAAATATTGGTACGCCTATACCCCTGTTCAGATATCAAATGGAATAGCCCATAATTACCGTATTACAGAACAGTATAGCTAGCTATATTATATATATAATAATTAATTTTATTTCTCTTGCTCAATTATAAATAGTCACACAGTTTGTATGACATATGTTTTCATTTTTTGAATATAAATATAATAGTATGTTCACCACATTCTCACAGTCGGTGTGTGACTCTCTTCTTAGTCTTAAATTGGTAGAATGTTGAATGTGCAACCGGGTTATACAGGTATATATATAAGGAAGGGACCATTGACTTTTGATGTTCATCGTGCTCAACGGCCATTTGGCCGCTAGGGGGGCAGAGGGTAGGCCATTAATAAAAAAATTCTGTGAAAAAAAATCAAAGTAACTTATACACTTGTATACATAATGTATAATTTATTTAATTTAGTTCAAACAAAATATTGGTGAAATACCTAAAAAAATATAAATTAACTTGTCTACGATGGTATCTATACAACATTATGAATAATTGTAGGTGTTTTGAAGAACTTTTTTACAATAACACATACATTTTTTAGTTTCTTGAAAAATATTGTGGCCACTGAAGGAGGGGGAGTCAGAGCTTTGCGGCCAATAAGGGGCCGTGATGTGTGACGAAAATCAAATGTCAACTTTAGCTTTATAATATCTGACATTCCGACAAAAATCATTGTTTAGACAATGAATATAAACGATTTTATCGTTGATTACCTTTTCTTAACCTGGGTTCATAATGTCTACCTTCTGTTTCGGTTTTTCAAGCGGTAGTTACGGACTGTGAGAATGTATTTTATACAATATCTTCTATCATACAATACAATATAATCATAAATATATGTTAGTCAATCAAATTTAAAATGTGATAATGTAAATAGTTCTTATTTCTTTTTTAAATAAAATATAAACTTATACAGTTCCGACTGCGAGTGGATACAAAAAATAAAAGTGCTTGTCAAATTTTTTAAGTTCATCTGACAGAGCTTTGCAGCGAATCTGTGTTGAGATGCATATCATCTTGTCAGGTGACTAAAGTTATTTTGATATAATATAAACCTGGTGATTTGCCAAATCTACCGAGGATCGTCAATAGCCAGTGGTGGGCTTATTACCCTTACGTGAAATATACCTTGGTATGTATAAAGCGAGTGTTCTACCACTAAAAGATACAAAAGTTTTACTACAACAATATATTCGTGATAAGCTAGTTATAACGTTAGAATACAAAACAGATCTTATAAATTGAATAAAACAAATTATTTTTGTAAATTTACTGTAATTTAACTTAGTAGTTTAAATTTATCTCAGAACTTTTTGAATTGCTTTTTATAAAATTGATATTTGATTAAATTGTCGCATACCCATACTTTTTCACAGTCAGAACGATATTAATACAGTGTTCTATTATCATATAATTCTATCATATAATACAATAAAAATCTATATTTACAGTATATAATGTTAAAAATCTATAAAATCTACTTAGAAAGCACGTCTATGCCCTCTAGTACACAGTCAAAGTGTACTATAAAATAATTCATTGAATGGCCTGATTTGGGAGACCACAGTAATTTAATATTTAAGTTGTAAAAATTAACCTTTTAGCTCCTCGTAAAAATGTCTTGATTAAATATGTTTCCTGGAAACGTATATTTGAGGATGATTTTTTTAGACAAATAAACTATAGCTTATATAAATAATTCAGAGTGCTACAAAAGCCATGGGACCATTTTATAGAGTATATAGTTTAATCATAAAGTTTGAGCACATTACCTTTGAGAGTCAAACGAAATACAAAGTACTGTATAAAAAATGATTAAAAACAAATCATCACCGCACTGTAAAAATACGGATGAATATCCTAAACAAATAACGAATCTATAAAAATCCCTAAAACGCCATGCAAAGTCGCCTGGGACACAGCACCCTAATTTGAGTTTACCAGAAAGCATTTACAACTAAATTACAATTTCCAGAATTTGAGTAATTTTTCAGCTCTTAGCATGTTTTTATAATTATCTTTGTGATGTGAATCTTTATCCATATCTTGATGGTTTGGAATTCTTCCCTCCTTTTCGAAAAATCTCTTTTCCCAATCACTAACCAAACATTTAATCTCTCCAAGGTGGCTCTCTGTCTTCTCTTGAAATTTTGGCAGCAATTTACGACAAATGGTCCGGGAACTTTCAAATTGATTTTCTTTGTATAAGATATGATGTTCGTCAAACGTTTTCAAATCTTTTGAATAACCAAGGACTTGATTTATCATTTTTCCAATGCTTGAATTCAGTACTTGGCTATTCAAAAGCTTTGATGTTTGACGATCATCAGTTTTATTGGTACTACAAACTCCTTCCTGATCCTTCACAAAGTGAACCCCATCAATCGACTCGTCTACCTCTTCTACATACGCTTCTGTTTGACGTAGAGAAATTTCATTGTGAATGGGCTCAGGTTCATCAGGTTCATCAGTGGGTTCATCTTCATTAGTAGGATCTTCATAATGAATTGTTGATACATAATCTCCCATGTTATCAAAAATGGTGATTTCGCTAATTGGAAGCTCAACCTAAAACATCAGTTTTACATTTCAGGGTACGAATTAACGTTTTCAAAACGGATCGTACAGCTGGGGGCTTGGGCGTGCACTGTAAGCGTCCCCAATGTGGTTAAAAGGCAAAGGGGTTCGTAATTTTTTATATTTTATGCAAATCACTTTGTAAATGACAAAAAACGAGTCAAATTTTACGAATACAAACCACTTTATTCGGCAAAAAAATATGATAAATTACTTGTAAGCCGTAAATATTCACACAATTTAGTTAAAAATTGGATTTGAAAACTAAAACGAAATACAAATGATATTATAAAAAATATCAAGTTAAATTAGATGTATAAGCCGGAATTATACGCTATCTTGATTTATATAGATGAGGCTTTTTTCACAATTTAACTTATCAATAAATTGACGTATTATGTAACTTGCGGAAGGGGTAGTCGGTAAATGATATACCACTGTTAACCTAACACCATTTTGCTTTTAACAGGAACAGAGACCTGGTCATGAATGGCGTACGGCCATACTTGTACCTCCCCGGCACACACCTAAATGGTTCCTAGGTGCTCGGCTATCATACTCTAAATCATACGCCTAAATAATAATATTACAGTTACTTAAATCAGAGCTAAAATAAAATTTGAAATGTTCAACCATACACCAGAATAGCTTTAGGAAGTATGAGTGTTGTACGCCTGTTATTTTACTAGCCTGGGAACATGTAATTTTAAGAATCAAAAGTTACAACAATCTGTTGATGTAGTTAGTGTAGCACCCCTTAGATGGAACTGAAGATTTAAAATTTAATCTTTAAATAATATTTTGTTATTTTTAATTTACTGAATAAAGGGTACTTAGGACTCAGGCCTTTTCTTGAGTAAATTTATCGCGCACCCATCATATCTATTGCACTTTTGCATGCAGGCGCGGTGTGAGCATGCAGTCCATGACATAAATCACAGTAATAGATCATCATAGATAGGTAAAATAGCTAAGAAAGCTTTACAATTTGCTATATACCTGTGTTTCGATACACTCCTTCCAGCACTCCTTAAGATATACGTTTACACTTTGTAAAGTATCGTGTTGGTAGCTCATCAGTTCTGGACCTTCCCTTTTATCTGGGTAATTATCACCATCATGGAATACCAGCACACCATCTGAGATGTGCCACCACACACCGTTACCATACTTCATATAGTCACTTATTCTTTCAAAATGACTCTGTAATATGTGCGATGGGATGTCTTTCAATGTAAGACGTGTTGATGCAGATTGGTCTATAAAAATAATTTTAAATAATTAAATTTATAATCAGAAGTGAAAAATTACAAGCATTTGATTGGTTGAGAACAGTGCAAGCAATCTTTAATTTTTCGCTCTAAACATTGTATGCGACCGAGACAAATGGTATATTTTTTTTGACTTTATCTCCAGGCCAACCTAGGTTTGTCAACCTTTGGTTGAACTGGAGTGAGATGACAAGCATCTTGTCATGTAGCTATATACAGTACTCAGTGATTCACTAAATCTGCCAAGGTCCTGGCGTAACTTAGGGCACCCAATATCCGCTCAACCAGGTAGTTTAACTACGATCGCCTGGGGGAGCCCAGATGGTAGGAATGGCCTCTAAATAGGGGGAACAAACCCCCTAGGACGCCATGCAACAACTTTTTTCGAAAAAAAAATTAAAAATCCAACCTAAGAGCCAAAAGATTATTTTTAGGCCTGGCCATGAGTGCTCCCTGCTACACACCTAAATTGTATCTAGGAGTTGTATGGCTATCATAAGGTGCAAAGTTTCCCTGTTAAAAGTGGCAAAATGAAATACTAAAAGGTTTATGATCAAAACAAAATTCAACAATTAAATCAAAGCTAACATAAAATTTGAAATGTTCAAGCGTACAGCAGAATATCTTTAGGGAGTACAAGTGTCCTAAGCCTGTCATTTTACTAACCACCAGGCCTGATTTTCCAGTTTTTGAAATGTCCACAAATGAATTGAATGATATTTTAATGTGAAGAAAATTCTGAATGAGTCACTATTGAAAAGAGTTTATCATTTTTTTACGGCAGTCACTCTTAAAATTATTTAATTATAAGTACCTGTGGCTTTATCAAACAATGATATTTGTGAATTTGACCGCTTCTTTAGTCCATTTTGTTCATTAAAGTTTGCCTCTGCTTGTATCCTCAGTATGCTGTTATCACGAATTGCGTCCAATGTTCGATTGGAAGTTTGTAGACTGATATGTTTAATTCTGCTAAACATCTGCTCTTCATTCTCAGAATGCAGTGAGCTAGGAGCAATGATGCGACTGACTTCAGGCAAATGGACAGTGAGAGAATGGAAATAAATTCCATATAACTTCTGCTTTGTAATTTTATGAGGATTATTCCCGAATAGTTTGTAGCACAACGATGCATGTCTGAAAGCAATATTATACAGACGTAATATTGACTTTGGAGATCTTTTCTGTGCTTTCTGATAGCTCAGCTTGACCAATTCCTTAAGTGTATATAATACATCTTTTATGATCTGTCGACATTCTGTTTTCATTTGGTCATAAATAACAATTACCGAAAGTCGGTAATCAGCACCTTTCTTAGCATCTTTTTTGCCCATACATGCTTCCCATGATTTCCTAAATTTGATATTTTCATTTGGTGTGAGCACTTCTGGAAAAACATCCCATAGGTTTTTGATATGGCCTTTTGTGTCATGAAGAGGTTCAACAGGCGACACTTCATAACTCCCTAAATTCAACTCTTCCATTGTGTTATGCTCATTACCGAAGCATAATGCAGGGGTTCGTGTAATACCAGCTAGATGGTCCTTCAACAACTTTTCTACATCAGTTTTTCTCATTTTCTTTATTTGATTAACACTGATGTGTCTGTCCAAATCTCGTGAGCTTACTTCCCTGTTTAGTGTCTCTGAGTTTAGGTTAGTGAAAGGTGCCACTGCTTTTCGTATACGTCCTGCTGGTCCTGCAACAACCTATTGCATAATACATGGTATATTTTCATGAATGTCTGTAATATTTAATTCAGTTCAATCAAAAAATCAACAGTTTTTTAACTGATTATTTAATATCTAGCTGTATAAACTTACCATGCCCCTTATCATAATTTTAAATATATACCTACTAATTCTCAAAATGTTATTTTATAAAAACGCGTTTTTGGTAAAAAAAAATTCTACCAAATGTATAGGTATATTCCAATAATTTCTTGAATTTGAGTTTTATTTGAGTTTACTAAATGCTCCAAGCATTTGGCATATAAAATTTAGTACTTGAAAAATAAATAATTTTTAGGACAAGCAATACATAATATTAAAACTTTTAGGAGCAAATGTTCTTAGATCAAAATTCTATGGAGAATCTATTTAACATGGTCTAAACTAAGGTTCTTCCTTAGTTTTGCCGTGTGAGTCGAAATTCCGTGAAATTCCGATGAATATCGGGATCCGTCTACACGGACAGCATCGCAATCCCGATGAAAATCGGGCTCAGTGCTTTAAGGGTTAAGACCTATTTGTTCACAAATTACCATGATTTTGAGCAACATTTCCTATAAAAAATATATATTTATTAATAATTAATTAATTATATAATGTAATTATTATATGATTTACCAGTCTTAATATCGAAAATAATAACCATAAATTAATTTAACATAATATCATATTTTCTCCATATATATAACATGGCTGCAAATAAGAATTCAAAACTTCCCGGACAATGTCCTGGACAACACCCTATTTCTGCCGGACATTGTCCTGTGACCGGTGCTTAATTGCAGCCCTGATATAACTTGACACTTTTTTCTTGTTTCTAAAAATAATGTTAATAAATATTAACCATTTTGTATCCACAGCTGAGCACACTCTTGAGAAAAAGTATAAGATGTGGTTAAACCTATTAATATTATTACTATTACATGGAGCGGTCGGTAGGCAGATATTTTTTTTTAATAAATTTTTACCAAAAAAAAATATTTTGCTAGGTATTTTGTTGTAAATAAAAACATAAAAGTAGGTATTTAGCAGCATTTAGGTCAAAATAAATAATTTCATAAATATTACAGTGGGCATGTTTTTTAACAGTCGGTCGGGTTATGCCAAACAGATATATATTTATGGATGGCCCAATATTGTTGAGTAACTCAATTCAGTTATACGAAAAAAAGCAATAACGTAAAATAACCTTTTTCCTTCGGTCTTCAAGAGAAATGATTTCGTGAGAATAAACTTCTGATAAGTCATTAAATTTGGTAACTTTACAACCACAGATGCATGGGTAATTGCCTCCTTGTGAATTACCACTTTCGAATTGGATCTCCGGGTGGTCACCTAAATATAAATAATATTTATGCTTATATATCTTATCTTATCTTGACAAAATAAAACACAGTCATTTGTTCACATCATCTTAACAAATGCCTCCTAGTTTTGGTGACTCAAAGTGTTTCCAATGGATACTGAAAAACTAGGGAAATTATTTTATATTTAATTACTTATTTTATGACGTCATAAAACTTTGGGTGTCTACACCAGGACATCCAGCTCACAACGCAACACAAATTCAGTTACTTATCTATGCCCAATCTCCAACTTATGATATCATAAAAAATAAAAAATGGACGTTAATAACAACAACTTGGTACTAAATTTCATTTAAATGCCTTTACTCCTAATGAAGTTATTAAGGTTTCCTTTTTGATAAAATATCCCTAACGCTACTCTAGAAATTCAAAATCCAATTTTTCGCAAACTTCAAGCGTTCATAACTTAGGAACGATTTGAGTTTTTTGTTGAAAGAAACAGCGTTGTTCTTTCAAACTAATCATGGATCAATAAACTCAGACCTCAGGATCCCTTTGTAATATTCCTTTCTATTTGCAGCAAAAACAAAAATCAATGAGCTTCAGCTGCTGATACTTAAAAAAATAGAACCAAATAAAAAAAATTATCAAAAATAATTTGTTTATCGTAAACAGCTGACATCTCCTTCCTCTTCTTCTTCTTATACAGTTTTACGTCCATTTTCCATGCTAGCATGGGTTACACGGGATTACATGTCCATCAATTTCTCAACAATTTTTATATTTTGAAATATCTATAAAATAATGTAAGATTTTTAACTATAAAATTAATTTTATAGTTAAAAATAGTTAAAAAATCTTACATTTATTTTATTGATATTATATGGCTGGATTGTTTTAACAGTCTGGGGCCCTTTATTGTAATAATACATATACTAACAATTTATATTTTGAAATATATATAAGAAAAAATATTATCTGAACATATTTCGTGGAGGTAATACTAAATTAATCTCACCATTAAAGAATCTGAGTGTGTCATTGATTTGTTTATCATTAACTTCTATTTGGCTTAGTTCTCTTACAGCATTAATACGTTCTTCAACATATGATAGCTTCTCCGATATGCTATCTTTCATGTGGCCAACAATGTGAATTGATGGCGTTTCAACAACTTCCTGAATATCAATTTTCTGTCCTGTGCGACACAACATCTCTTCATCTGTATAAAACAGCTCACTATTGTATATTACCTTGACTGTGATTAGAAGATGCCCGGAGTTCAAAATCGAAGCATGATCAGCCCACATGATTAAATATCGGTTGTATGTGTTAGTGGGGTTATCGCGTACTATGCCTTTGGTAAAATGACTTTTAAAAACACATTTTCTTATTTCATCTAGTGGAATTTTACGTCCACATATCGTGAATTCTTTTGTAACGATTTCATTACTTTCGTTGATAATTACTTTTTCGTATTTTTTTGGTTCAATTAGTGTTCCGAGTAGAAATTTGTTTTTTTTTACACATTCAACCATATCTTCTTTAATCAAATTATATGTCCGGGGCATTGGGATTGAAATTCCACTTCCACCTAAAAATGAAATAGAGTTATTAAAACTTTATAACAAAATTAGGCTATCTCTAGCTGTTTTTTGGCAAGCATTAACATGTAATGCTCGCTGTTTTTTTTGCAACATTATACGGCTAGAGATAGCCTATTTTTGGCCAAATAAATTTCCTCGTCAAAAAAATAGGCTATCTCTAGCCGTATAAAGAAGCCAAAAAAAAAAGAGCGAGCAGATACCATTAACGTAATGTTAATGGTATCTGCTCGCTCTTTTTTTTGCAACACTATATGGCTAGAGATAGCCTATTTTTGGCCAAATAAATTTCCTCGTCATAAAAAGAGGCTAT
>JAUOBW010258876.1:0-11160 GCA_032360285.1 Lepidozona retiporosa | reverse complement strand
CATGAAGTTAGTGGACCGTAGACGTTCTTTTGACCCATATGGCCACCTGTAAGAAATTCCTAAAATTGGCTAATTAAGCCCGAAATGTCCCGAAAATGTCATTGTTTGTTAACATTTGCTATAAGTTAATGAGTAAATGGAAGAATAAGCGTGGGTCCAGTATAGAAGTCCTTGTTTTCAGGTAATTTAAAAATATTTTAAGAACTTGAAAGATTGCATCCAGCATGAGATATCATCATGTAGTAAAACAACTCTCTGCGAAGCCGTCCTACGTTTTAACCCCTGTGATGTTTGCTCGGAAATTGCTTTATAGATTTTTCACAAATTTATTATGTAATTAGAAAAGTGACCTTTTTATATTTTTGAAAAAAAATCTTTTTCGATAATGGGCCTAAATTTGCCCAAAACATAGTTATTAGGCCTAAAATCGTGTTTTTTTTGGAAATCTGTTCCATTATTTTTTTTTAAATTTGGATGAAGTTAGAGGGAATGTTTCGGCCCATATGACCACCTGACAAATTTCTTCTTCAGGGGCCCAGGTCCACCTTGGGATCAGAATAACAGGATTTTTATAATAATAATAATTATTCATGAAGTTAGAGGACCATTTTTATCATCTTTTAGCCCATATGTCTCATTCGTGGGCCTGGGCCTTTTTTCAGATGAAAGTTAATGTTTTGACTTTTTTTTGAAAAGTTGCTTTCCGATTTTAAAATCTGTATTATGGTAGGGAATATTATTTCAAATATATTAAATCTGTACAGAATGTGAATTTTCCGGGAGTCCATTAGTCACTAAAGTACTTGTTTGGTGTTAATACTATCTTCTTTTGGTGTTAATACTATCTTCATTAACTATAATTAGTAAAAATAGTGAATGAAAAAAAAAAAATCAATCAACCTAAATCTTAAATATATATAGTAAGTTGCTATACTGCTATATTCACTATTCTCACAAGAATATTTATATATAATTAAATATTTCAAAGGTAAATATCACAACTTTGTGCGGGTATGTTATCTGTAAAACAATAGTCTTTTAAAATAAGTTCAGAACCCGGTCATTACTGCATATAATATCGTTAAAGCGGTATTCCATTGGTTGTCGAATTTTCTACACAGAGGGAGAAACTTTAACAATAACTACAGAAGTGTGTTTGCAGTTTTACGCTGTTCAGTTGCCTCACTCACCTGCTTAAAGCCCCTCGCATAAACACTGGTCTTAGGTAAACTTATAGATCTGGAGAGAGTCACACTACTGTACAATATATCACATCAATATTTATTATTACAAACAATAAATCAATACCAGGGATCTATTTCACCCCTGTCATGGCAGTACTCCTGATACAGAGCATACGACATGCCAGAAACAGAATAAAATCATACCTTTATTATATATAAAAAGATTACCATAAACTTGTGACAATGTGAAAGGCAACAGATAAATTCTGCAAAACCCTAATGTTAGGGGTCGGACACACACTCTGTTGATCATTAATATTGGAACCGAATTGATTTTACAGCCTTATATCCTTCCTGTCAATAAACCCCATGGGAAACCAACTCTATTTAATCAAAAAGCCACCTAGTGAAATTATCAGGTGCTCACATAATATTGAAATGGTCAGCGACAGTTACGAAATATTTTCAGTTATTCTAACTAATAGATATGTTGATACACATACTTGTAAACAAAATGTTTGATTTACATCGATCTCCACAAGAACTACAGAAGGATACAACAATTTCTTAGGCATTTGAAAATATTAATCGTCCACCCTCATAGCTCCAATTACTTATCCTTGAAAAAAAAACTGTATTTTAATACTTATTTAGGTTTCATTGTATGTATCTAGTTGGGAAAACAGAAGGTATCCGTGGACTTTACAAAGGTATGGAATTTAAAATAAATGTAGCTTTCCACGCTAATTCGGAAAATGGTAAAATATAAAGTACAAAAGGGTGGGTTAGATAATTAGTTCCCTAGACAAGAGGAACCTATGAATTTACTCTTGCATTTATATGTTATTTTATAGAGGTCACTTCTAGTGTAGAGATGTTTTAATTTATTTTAAGCAGTGAGTTAATTACATTTATCTTTAGCTGTTGAAAACTTTTATTTCGGTACTGGGCCGGTATTCAGTCAGGATTTGTTGTCGCGAAGACAAAGTTTTTGAATTTTTTAAGTTAAAAAGTATTTGATGAAGCGGTCGCACATTTGGCAAGAACACGCTTATAAGAAATTCGCTACCCAGTCAGTGATTTTCAAATTCGTCGTTTTTGCAAACTAGCTTGCATAATTTAAATGCGAAAGGTTTTGGTCAACTCAAAAAATGCTTGGAAGAAGAATTAAGGAACTTGAAAAATTGTCCAAGAATTCTTTTTTTACGATGAAATAAATTAAATTCTCAAATTTTTAACAAAATAACTGTTTGAATGATATGAATAGAGTGATTTAGTTAAACTTTTGAGAATTTTATTTGAATGGGTGCCTTAAAAGAATCCTAATAACTTTTCTTGCCAAAAAGCAATTTATTACTCTCGCAAAAAATTGTAAATAATAATATTATGTCTTAGTCTCTTTGTGAAATTTATTTTTAAGTTTTCAGCAAATTATACACTAAACTTTTGCTTCATATGACCACCAACCGAAAATTCTTGTTTTCGGGTACTGGGCCTAAATTTGCCCTAAAAAGGGGATTTTTACGCCTAAAATCAATGTGTTTAAGTTTTTCTCGGAAACCTTTCATTATTATTTTTTGTTAATTTTACATAAAGTTATAGGACCATAGAGGGAAACTTTTGACCCATATTTACACCCATCGAAAAGTGTTTTTTAAACAATTTTGGATGAAGTTAGATTTTTAGTTTTGATTATTGTTTTCCTTATCTAGAGTTCTATTAGTCGTCAATCCTTTTTTCATATTTTTTTAGATAATTTTATGGGAATCCAGTAATAATTGTTCTTGTTTTATCTATTTTCATTTTATATTTGTCTGTTTTCAGCTTTTTACTAGTGTGTATTTTTTACGATATTTAGTGAAATGTCATGTACTTAATCATTTTTTACGTTTCTTGTAAGTTTGTGTTTTCATAAATAATAAACAATAAATTATCTTGTTTTATTAGGACTTGGTGTAAATCTACTCTTAGTAAATCCTGAAAAAGCTATCAAGCTAGCTGTAAACGATCAGACACGACAGTATCTAGGTGCGAAGAAAGGGTATGTGTTAATTTCCTCCATATATTTTTATCGCAGTTTTAAAAGTTTGAATGAGAGATTGTGAAATTTCTAAAGGAAATGTTACCAGTCTAGGTTTGCGAAAGCAACAGGTTGCTTGTTGACAAGCCCCGCACAGAATATTATAATGAAGAATAAAACGAACATTTTGGTTTACAAAATAATAAATATAAAAAGTTTCCCAATGAAATAAAACATTTAATTTCTTTAAATTACCTCTGTAGCTTTAGTTCCATGGGCATGATTAAATTATTTACGATTTCACAATTTGGGCGTTGGTCCCAGACCCCCAGAAATTGTACAGAATTTGCGAAAAATGTTTCTATGTTGTCGGCTTCTAATACAACCAAAACAAACTAAATATTTTGAGGAAAGTGAATTTATAGCCTGCGGTGAAGATAACTTCTCAAATAACATTAAAGGAATTATACCACGATACACCCCAAAAACCAACTTCTCAAATAACATAAAAGGAATTATACCACGATACACCCCAAAAACCAACTTCTCAAATAACATAAAAGGGATTATACCACGATACACCCCAAAACCAACTTCTCAAATAACAGAAAAGGGATTATACTACGATATACCAACTTAGGGTGTCTGATTATTTTGCCTCCGGGCGTTTTATATATTTCTAATAGACTTAGTAACAATCCAACCAAATTTCATTGTGTTCCCAAAAAGTGCACAATGATTTTGCTTAAAAGCCCACTACAAAAATTGGTCTTTTGGTAAGAAATTATATATGCATCAAGATTTCGTCAAATGAGCAACCTCGTCAAAATATGTGCTTTGTGTACTTTCTCGATATTGCACATTTACCATAGTGATATACCAATGATGATATCTCGGGAAGAAATCTGTCTAGTTGACGCTGCTAATGGTCTTGTTATGTTATGATTATAATATACTGTCTTGTTTAGAGGCTTTCTTCCATTACACCATGAAATGTTTGCAGGGGGATTAGCTGGATTTTGCCAAGTGAGTTTATTTCATTTAATTCCTTTTTTTTTGACGTTGCAGTTTCTTGTTTTATCATATATGTGCACAAATTTACTGAAAGTTGATGATACGTGTTCATCATAAATTTGTAATATTTTGACTTGACAAATAATAGTTTTTTCATAATATAAGTCAAATTGGCAAAACTATTACGACTAAACTTATTTCCTGAACTTTTAATTTTACCTTAGTGTTTGAGAAAATTATTGTTGCCTATCAACGGTCCTATCAACGGTTTTAGGGAGTTTTATACAAAATTTCGCGTTTTAGTCAATTTCTCAAGAACGAGTCAATTAACATTTTCAAGATTTTGTATGATGTTGAAAGTAAATTATATTATAAATACATGAATAAAAATCTAACCCTCTGACCCTCTGACTTTTTATAGTAAAATTTATTGACAATTCATTGCATTGTAGGTTAGGATTAATTTACCCTCTGTAATGTCTTCTTTTTACTGTTAAAGACAGACGTGAATTGTTTCAATTCGCCGCTATGGATTCATATTGACTGACCACGTGATCAAGTTAACCGATCAAAATGCATATAAATGACCCCGGTCGCTACGCTTAAAAAATAAGAAACAATTTGACCCACGTGATTATGAATTTGACCCACGACCTGTACTTGATTCACTGGTATAGCAGGTCCGTTTTGGTTTTAGGCAGAACGTTTGTTTTTTCATCAAGACTCGGTCTATAAATCTTTTAAAATTTTGTATGAAGTGTCTTTCAAGTGGCATTTACAGAATAAAAATCGGGCTTCGTGATCAAATATTATGAGTGGTTGAATTTTAGGAAATAATGATGAAAATATATGCTTTTGCTTTTGAAAAAAATACTAATAAAAATACACTATTAACAAGGGTTAACTCTATGAATATTTTAAGGCTATATGGTTCATAAGTGCATTCCACAAAGTGTTAGGCTTATGGGTCCATCCAGTCAATATTGATATGTCACAAAGTGTTGGGCTTTTAAGGATAGTGTCAGGACTAGAAAATTTTACGATTTGATATATACTATATATTATAAGTTTGCATGGATTTTTAGGTGGTGGTGACAACGCCGATGGAGTTTCTAAAAATTCAAATGCAGGTTGCTGGTAGAAGTAAGGTCCATTTTTTATAAGAAGGTAACAGAACTGGATTTTTCAAAAAATGTCTCTTTTTCTGGTACTGAAAAGGGCCATTTCGAACCTAAAACAACATTTTTTTAAATTTTCAATGAATTTGGGGAAGCTCTTTAAAAGGTAACTTTTGACTCATATGGCCACCTTTCAAACTCTCGTTCCCAGACTATAGGCCACTGAACAGACTATAGGCCACTGAACAGACTATAGGCCACTGAACAGACTATAGGCCACTGAACAGGCTATAGGCCACTGAACAGACTATAGGCCACTGAACAGACTATAGGCCACTGAACAGACTATAGGCCACTGAACAGACTATTTCGTTCAAAAACGACATTATTCTGATTTTCCAGTAAATTTTTCTCTGATTTTGCCAAAACTTTGTTAGAAGATAGAAAATAGTATTTCTGATCATTTAGCTTGTCCGCCATTTTGAACAAGATTTCAGACCCCTGATCAGGTCGATTTTTGTCTGTAAAGCATATCATACATGTATCCATACGGGTGGGGTGGTTGGGTCACGAAAAATGAGACTAAAAAGCACAGGGATGCGGATGGATTTAGGGGGTGGGAACCATATTTATCTGAAAAAATATGTTCAAATACATATAGCCCCCTTTTTTTCTGATTTTGATTTTTTCTTCGGGAAGACTGGCAAACTTCGGAAATGATAATTATAGATAGATATTATTTTAAAACTGTGATATGTCAGCTATTTAAGTAATATAGACTGGTATAAGATGCTACATCAGCAAACCATTTAATATTTTATTATTGTACATTTAGATCCGTCAACTGAAAGCGTGAGTGCTACACAATTAACGATGGGATTGATTCGCAAGAACGGTATACAAAGTGTGTACAGGGGCTACGGAGCAACTCTAATCAGGTTTGCTATTATATACTGATGTTCTTGGATTTCTTCTAATTTCTAGATTATTCTTCGTTTAAAACCAGTAAGAATTACTTATAGGAACGATAAATAATAAGAGTTTTTTGGAGCATTATAAATTTATTGCCACCTTGTGTGTCAGAAAAATTTCGAAAAATGTGTTCAACGAATTTTAATAACTCGAAAATAGTTTTTTTTTGTTTTTTAAAAAAAAAAGTTAATCCAAATATCGTAATAAAATATCGTAAACTTTGAACTAAAAACAATGTATTTTTATTTTGGATA
This sequence comes from Lepidozona retiporosa, assembly GCA_032360285.1. Lineage (NCBI taxonomy): Eukaryota > Metazoa > Mollusca > Polyplacophora > Chitonida > Ischnochitonidae > Lepidozona > Lepidozona retiporosa. The sequence goes on along the minus strand of JAUOBW010258876.1, from coordinate 4,598 downwards.
AATTTTTCATGAAGTTTTTAAAAAATGTTTCATGAAGTTAGGCAACAGAAATTATTTTCTGGGGACCTAAGCGCTGGTCTAAAACAGTTTTAACTTTCTCAAAACTAAGCTTGGATTATGGAAAAATTTTAGGATTTGTTGAGAATAAAATATATTATTTAAATTTAGAGATGTACCATTCTCTTGCATTTACTTCCCGATGTTCTCTTACTTAAATTCAAAGGTATGTTTCCCACTGTCTTCATATTTAAATGTTATACACCAATGTTCTGCATTCCGAACCCATTTAAAATTTAACGCATATTCAATCTCCCATATATCATTTAAACACCAATAGCCTACCACTATTTTTATGCCAGCTAATCTTGGAAAAATATATTTAACAAAATTCATTTTTAAAGTTCAAGAGGTGATAATGGTTCAAAATACAGACTGGTATAGCCTGGATTTACCATGAACATGGCATTCAACTGAAGTTTTATATAAGTTACAACATATAGAAATGTAATATGATCCCTTGAAAAGCTGACGGGGTCCTATACTACTTTATAACCTTATTTTTTAAAATAGGGTGGTTTTCAAAAAAAAATAAAGGGGGTAATTTATTAGAGGGGCTGGCAATTTTCGTTTAGGTTTTAAATATTTCGTGGTACTTTTTTTGTCAAGTTAGAAAAATAATGCAGTAAAAATTCATTAAATAGAACTTCTAAAGACCTATTTACTTTTATCAGGACATTATTCCTCCGCGAAACGTCACGTTTTAGGAGGGCCTTGGTAAAATTTTAAATCTCAGGTGGGACTGGTCCAGGGTTCAGACAAACCTGGAAAAGGCCCCTTTTTTAGAAAACTCGGAAAAATGGGGCAAACTCCTGGAAAATGGTTTCAATGTGATTTTAAATTTTGAAATACAAGTAAACAGATTTTTTGTGAAGTATCGGATTGCCTATATTTACATATGTAAATTTAATTATAACAAAATCCTTATTGATCCTTGTTAGCGATAGTATTAAGTTCATCTAATTATATTAAAGTGAAACGAGGTAGACCTAAAAATCTATTTTTAGTGAACTACCTCAATTGTCCTTGTAAAAATTATAGTTTTTCATATAAAAGATTATAACATGTTTAAGAAAAAATCAGATAAATTAGTTAAACTATTTAAATTGATATCTGTATTGGACGGCCTGACCGTTTTTGATATTTTTTATATCACTATAAAATTAACGCAGTATGCTCAAAGCTTTTAACAAATTAGAAAGCTCAATTCTCAAAATGTTATCTCTTATTTTTATCTACCTTAGGGGAAGAAAATTTGGTGGGATGACGAAATATTTTTTTAATTATAATTTCAAATATATTTGGTGGATTGTAAAAACCTCGAAATTTGGCGGAACTTAATTTTTATTAAAGCCGCAAAATTTTCTTCCCGCCAAAATCTCTATAATTCTAAACCCAATGTCTAGGGGGGGTTCAATGCAGGTCTACTTGTTTATCAAAATATTCTTCTTCTGATCTTTGCTCCCCACCTTTGGTCTGAAATGTCCTGGAATTAATAATCTACTATTATAATAATTGTTAAGAAGGGTGAGAGTTAATTCCCTTACCCATTTAATAAAACATTGAAAAATTTGATAATGAAACCATTGACATTTTCCAGGGTGCCCCAACAGACGGCAGCCGACCACATTTAGCGCATTCATTGGTATGTGGTCTGTTTTCTGGGATGTTTAGCTCAGGATGCGTAACTCCTTTGGATGTAATAAAGACACGTCTGCAGGTATTGAAGAGAGCGGAAGGTGAACCTACTTACAACGGATTTGCCGATGCTGCTGTAAAAATATATAAAAACGAAGGTATACCAGCATTCTTTAAAGGGGCGATACCTCGAATGATCGTAGTCGCGCCCTTATTTGGCATTGCACAGATGGTATATTTTGTTGGAATTGCAGAGAATATGTACGATAAAGTTGAGGAATTTCGAGGTCGGAAGAAATTAGAATAGTCTTATTTATAGAATTTTTTTAAAAAAATTGTATATACAATAATAGGTAGTAAGTTAAGTAACATTTATGATTAAAGTGTTTCATTCTAACTATAATAATTGAATTATCCATTACATGCGTGTCCAAAGTCTGGGTCCAATTGTTCCCGTTTGCACATTACCAGGGTAACGAAATTATTTTCATTCTTTTACCCCCAATCTACATTACCCTATTTTTTTTACAGGGCGAAAATAAATTTCCAATAATTGTTGATAGCTCTATAACCAGTCATTTTCAGCATAACTCTCCTAAGAAAAAAATCGTTATATGTTACTTTAATTAAAATTACAGATGAATTAGGGGTATACCAACTGTGATGTCATAATTTCCAAAATTAAAAGCCAGTCTATATTTACCCTGAAAATTTAAAACTTAGTTATCTAGAGAACCGTTCGTGATTTTTACACAAAATAAAGAGCATTCTTCATCATTTTTTATTCTCTTATAAGCTCAACTTGTCAGAGGATCCCTTTAAAACTGACAATATTTACTACTGTTACTATCTAACCCTATCCAGGTGGCGCTTTATGACTTAGCTTGGGAGTGGCACATTACCATCCATAACGACACGAGTCACGAGTGAAAATACTTTATAACAGATCGTTGATCTATAATTCATTCTGTTTTTGGCATTTGTAAGATTAAAGTCTGGAATTTGTTGGGGAAAAAATCAAAATTGTTTCTTAAAGTCCAAATGAAGTTGAAATAGTTGGCTAAACGAAGCGGTACTATTAACATGGCCATAATTTTGTACCTGTATAGATAACAGATCCCCCGGTTTGGATAACGTCAAGAAAACATTTATTTTTTTCCGATCCAGTAGTTAAAATTGCTGGACGATACTTAACAGCTGTCAGTCCGTTTTTGTAAATCTCATTATCATAGTATCAGAATCTCGCCTTTCGAAGACAAGTTGTGTAATTGCGTATTGTCTTTATATTATATTTAAAAAATTAGGTTGCTATGTTTTAATTAATTGTGGTATTATTTGCGCAAAACATAGTTTGGTATTTTTAAAAAATATTTATAAGAAGATTAGAAATGAAATTATATGTTGTTTAAAGAAAAATCGCTAGCATTACCTCTCACGAATTTTCTTGAAAAGTTCATGCTGCTAAAACACCAATTAGGATCGCTTTTAAACTCTATAAGTTGAAGTTAAAGCCTCTGATTCGATATTTCAATCTAAATAATAACTAGTATCTACTAAATGAAGATCCAGAATATCACTGTACTGTAAGTGAGGAACGCAAACTTGGTTTGCATAGTGCTCAAGGACAAATGGTAACTCTGTTCTTTAGTCTTATTTATTTGTTGATGATGGTACTGTTCTTTAGTCTTATTTATTTGTTGATGATGGTACTGTTCTAGCCTAAGTTGACTGTTCTAGCCTAAGTTGACCTTCTCAACAAATTATGTTCCGATTTTTTTCTGAAATTTTTTATGATGATCAAACTCAATATGTCTGATCTCAATATTATGTTCTGATTTTGCTGAAATTTCGTATTATGATAAGAAACATAAACATGTAGGTCGTCGCATAATATTTGTTGATCTGCTGAAAGTTTTGTCGATATATTTTCAATTAGAATTTTATCAGAGGGTCTTGTTTTACTAGCGCTTTTTCGCATTGCTCCTAACTATGGTCAATTTAGGGACCATAAATTTTATTTTCTGAAAATCATAGAGAGTGGTTCTTTCGAGCGATTTTCAAAATCGAGTCTAAATCGTTTTGTAGGAAATTCCGGTTGCTTAGCAATGACCCTGATTACGGGTTTTAACCAAATTCGTATATATCTAGGTCAAGCTTTTATGTTTGAAATCATGTATTTGTTCGTATTTCGGTCAATTATTACTTTTGCCTAATAAATTGGGTAAAAATAAGGTTAATTTTATTCAGATTTAAAAGGTTAATTTTAAACCTTCAGATTTAAGTTTGTGTCAACTTAGGCAAGAACAGTAAGCTATCAATTTTTTATACTTTATTTATAAACATTGAGAGTGAAAATCGATACTATAAATACATATATATACTTCGTTGTTTTATCTTGATTATGTGTAACCTGAACCAAAGGTTTGTTTACAATCCTTACCCAACGGGAGAATTTTATGATTAAATAACCGCTCTATCAAGGCAAATTTTAACCCTGTTTTTCGCAACTCTTATCTCTAAAAAGGTCCTCTTTTGATAATTTTTACACCCATTTCCGATAATTTAGGCCTGATTTGCACACACATCATGTTCGACTTAAAAGAATAATATTTGCAGGTCTTGATTTTGGACTTAATAAGCTCTCCCACTAACTATTATTTTTAACTAACTAACTATTATATTTAACAGCAAATGAAGAGACCTGTTTATATTAATTTGGAAGTGTGTTCCAAAGAAAACATTAAATATAATGGAATCTGTGCCGTATGTTTTAGAATTCGTTTTTGGAAGTTGTAACCGCTAAATCACTCCCCAATAAGATAATGGATACACTTTCAAACTTCCTGCGTTAGAATTTCGATGTGCCTTTTATGAAAAGTTAGAGATTTATCTAGTATTAGGAG
>JAUOBW010258765.1:0-11162 GCA_032360285.1 Lepidozona retiporosa | reverse complement strand
TAATGCAAAAACACAATCTGGTCTGTAAAATACACAAATGTCAAGTGATTTTTACAAATTTTATATATTTCGTTCTGTGTTATTATTTATTTTGCCTATTTTATAATCTGGTCTGTAAAATAGACATACCCAATTATAAAAAATTGGCAACAACCATTTTTATAATCTATATATGCTTATCAAGAAAATGTAAAGACTTTGCTTCTAACACGCCACTTAAGCGAAATTTAATTTTACGACATTTCAGCACACACTATTTATTTTGGGGACAAAATGCATTGCAAAATCCCCACCCGCAGGAAAAATTGAGTCAAAATCCCCGCACCTCCCCGGGGGGTGAGTGTCGGAAAGATTTGAACCACGCATAAAGGTTTAATAATTTTTGGTGAACTCAAACAATTAGCAAGGAATTAGTGAAGCGTGTAGTTATTAATTTATATTATTTGGAATTGCAAACACTGCTAAACTCCCCCATTGATATTAATACAATAAATGGTATTTTATAAATATGTATTTTCCTCAAAATTATAATAAAAGTTTTTTTGTAATTAAGCCGTTCATTATAGCTTTTGTAAACTTAAAATGATCTCGATTACCCTTGGCTAAAAAGGATATTAAGATAGCGAGCTTTGTTGTAACTAAGCTGTTTTTGTATACCTTTTGTAAGCTTTCTTAATGATGAATATATGATTGTTCTCGATTACCCGTGTGTAACTTTATGAGATATAAAGTGAACAGTCGAAAAATCGCCTTTTCTAATGGTTGATCTTGTTAAGCGAATAAAATATTCATAGGAAAGATAAGAATCTCACAAAATAAAGTGAATAAGTAAGTAGCATTATTATCTATACAAAATACTCGAGGGCTGATAAATTTACCCTTGGGATTCAATATTGTTTTGTTCAGTTTTAACAGGAGTAAAAAGTCACAATGTTCCCTCTAAATATGACGAATATTTTCGGTCGAAAATTTTACCGAAAGTTTGTAGCGCCGAAAAATTTCCTTTTACCAACTGTGACCGAAAAGAGGATGAAGACGGGGTAGGAGGTGAAATTGCAGAGGGAAGAAATGAGGAAATAATACAGCAAATTTGTGAATGGGGTAAAAATGTGGAGGACATACTAAACTTAAAAGCACATGAAAGGAGAAAAGTAGCGAGTGAGGTGAAGTTGGTAAGGTAGGTATTCCTCGTGGTATTTTCCAAGGAGATTCATTATCTCCTCTTCTTTTTATTATTATAATTATGCTCTATACTTCTTCGGCGTGAGAAGTTAGGGTATGATTTTGGCCCTGAGTGTCGGTCCATGAACCATTTGCTGGTCATGGATGACCTTAAGTTGTTTGGTAAGTCGTTATGGGAGTTTGATGTGTTAGTGAAACTAGTGTGAGGATGTTCGAGGGATATTGGGATAGAGTTTGGAATAGATAAGTATGCGGTGGTTGAGAACAAGAACGGGGTGAAAGTGTAGTATGGGGATTGAGTTGCCGGAAGGAGGTTTTATGAAGACGGTGGATGAGAATAAGTATTTGTGAGTGTTAGATAGGTGTTAGGATATTAAGAGTAGGGAGATGAAGGATAGCGGTTAGCGTGGTGGGGTATACGGCGGGGATGTTGGACTGGACGGAGAGTGAGTTAAAGCCATGAATGGAGTATTCCACATGAGGATCAGTGTTGGCCGGTTGTATATGAAGAGAAACGTTGGAGGAAGAGGATTGATTAAAGTGAGAGAGTTTGTCAGGGGTAAGGAGATTGTATTAGGAGCGTATGGCAATGGTTGTTGAAGGTGGTTGAAGTTGGAGAAAGCAAGAGGGATTATAAGATCAGGGTTGAGCGGGACAGAATAGAGAGTTTAAAAGGGATGGTATTACATGGTAAATATTTTAACAGGATTGACGTGGTTGCAGATAAGAGATCGTGGCAGTGAGGAACGGTGGGTACTTGACAAAGCATACATAGGCCTATACCTTTGCAGCCTATGAACAGGCCTTACAAACTACGTTTTTGAGGGCTACAATTGAACATATCGATTGTTCGTATGCCGAGTATGCGGTAAGGAGCTTGTATCGGTTGTGCACCTGGTTAGTGCATGTGGAGGACTATGCCAACGCGAGTATAAGCGTAGGCTTGATAGAATGAGTCTGAGGGTGTATTGGGAGGGTTTTAGGAGGTATGGGGGTATGGTTAAGTGTGCAGAGGTGGCTTTTTATTTTTTATTTACTGAGTACCACCCAATGCAAGGATTTAATATCAAATAGAGTGCATTGTTATATACACTTTTTTATTATCAGAAGATTTTATACAACCCAGTACTGAAAGTTGCTTATAAAATTCAAATTTCAGTATCAAAGTTGCATTGCAGCACATACTTTTGTAAATTTTCCTTGAGCTTCAAGCCTTCAAAAGTTGCAAGAATTCTGTCCCGGCTACTGATAGTTGTTTAACATTTCAAGAGTCGATCACTTGGTTAATATTAAAGCGGTTGATTATAAAAAATTAAAGTTTAAATAACTATGTAAAATAAAGAAATAATAATAATAAATAAGTCATAATCGAGTGTACGCACTGGGGTATAAGTGGAGTGTAAAACCTACATATAGTAAAACTCGAATTATTCCCCGGGGCGTAACTCTATTGTAAATCGAAAATACAGTCATAACTAGTTTTGGTTTTACACAGTTATTCCCGGAGCGTAACTCGACTAACTTTATTTAGGTTTTACACTCGAGTTATGTCCCGGGGCGTAACTCGATTATGACTGTATTTTCGATTTACAATAGAGTTACGCCCCTCAATAATAACTCCGAGGTCGCTTTCACTCGTATCGTGATTTACACACTCGCCGTTTAGATAATAATTATTCATTACTATATGTTTTCCAACAGATATAACTTTACATTTTTGTATATTAAAGTTAAGTTGCCATTTTCTCACCCATTCTTCTAGTCTGTTTAAATCAGATTGCATTTCCGTTACGTCATTTGAGTTCAATATTTCTCGGAAGAGTTTAGAGTCATCGGCAAATAATTTTATTAGTGAATTCATAGCATTCGGCATGTCATTTATGTATATTAAGAATAATATTGGTCCAAGTACACTTCCCTGAGGTACTCCACTTACGACGTCGACTAATGAGGATAGGGTACCATTTATACAAACACGTTGTTTTCTATTTGTTAGGAATGATTTTATCCAGCTTAATATTTTTCCTTTTATTCCGTAGCTTTCGAGTTTAGCAATAAGTCTCTTTATTGGTACAGAGTCAAACGCTTTTTGGAAGTCAAGATATATGATGTCATATTGCGTCCTATTCTCAATCGCGTTAGACCACTGCTCGATGCATTCAAGAAGTTGCGTTACAGTGGACCTACCAGTAATAAAACCATGTTGATTATCGTTAAACAATTTATTTGAGATCATATGGTCTAATATGCTATCTTTGATAATGCTTTCATTAATTCGACAAATAATCGACGTTAAACTTATCGGTCTATAGTTGCATGATGCTTCTTTCTTACCTTTTTTATGAATTGGCGTGACATTCGCGATTTTCCATTGTAGAGGTATATTTCCTTCTTCTATAGATTTCTGCATTATGATCGATAGAGGAGTCTTTAGTTCGTCTGATAGTTCTCGTAATGTTTTGGGGTGCAACAAATCGGGACCCATTGATTTATCTGTTTTTAAACTTTTTAGTTTCTCATGTACCTTTTCTGGACTAATATTTATATGTTCAAGTTGGTCTTTATATTTTTGTGTTATCGGGATGGGAATATTTGTTAGATCTTCATTAGTAAAGACACTCGCGAAGAAACGATTGAACTCTTCGGCTTTTTGCAGATCACCTGATATCGTTGTACCATTTTCTTTTAAGTCAGGAATTGCATCTTTCGTTTTTAATTTTGAGTTGACATATCTCCAGAATAGTTTAGGATTATCTTTAGCATGCATGGCGATGTTTTTTTCATAGTTTTTGACTGCCGTTCTCGTTTTCCATCTAGCTTGATTTCGTGCTTGTGTATATCTCTTATAACTACTCAGATCTTTTTTTTCATTATATTCTTGCCATAGTTTTTGCTTTTTTCGCATGGATCTTTTGACGTCGTTATTTTGCCATCTATTGTTATTTTTATTTAATTTCAATCTCAATTTCGGCGTGTACTGCTGGATGATTTTCTGCAGTCGATGTGTAAAAGTATTCCATGAGTTGTTTACGTATTGATCCTTTAGATGCGTTTGCCAATCTATCGTAGATAGTGTCCTTCTTATCTCCATAAAGTTCGATTTTGAATACATATACACTTCTCGTTCGCTTTCATTATCATCAATGTAACAGTTGTACGAAAATTGAAGTAGTGTGTGGTCGCTCTTTCCTATCGGTGGTAAATTTTTAATATCACTCACCATGTTACGTTCATTTGTTATTACGAGATCTAATATGTTAGGGTTCTGATTAAATCGATATCTGGTTGGTTCAGTGACGTGTTGGTATAAATAAGAATCCATAAGTGTTTCGGCAAACAGCATAGAGTCCTTGCATGTTGTAAGTCCTCCGTAATCTTTTGACCAGCTGATTTTCGGGTAGTTGAAGTCACCCAAAATAAGAATGTGCGTATAATTCAAATTTGTAATCTTCAAAATGAGATCACGAAGACATTGATCATTTATGTTCGATGAATTTGGACTTCTGTATATAGCCAAGGCGATCATTTTATCATTTCCTTTTAGTGAGATTTCTATGGCTACATACTCTGTGAAATTTGAGTGTACGATAAGTTCAACTGCTTTAATGCTGTCTCTGATGTATATCGATATACCTCTACCATTGTTCGATAAATTGCTGATAATGTTATAACCGTTTATATTGATTTCCTGCTCTGTGAGTATAAAGTTTGCATTTTTAGGTTTTGCCTCAGTAATTATTGCTACGTCAGGCTTGATGTTTCTCAGAGCGGCTTCAAACTCGTATTTCTTGTTGTTCAAAGAATCAATGTTTGTGTACATGAAATTTAGTTTGCTCTTTCGTCCATCTTCTTTTTGGCGACTTTTATTACCCTTAGTTTGGAAGGAGGACCTCTTACTCTGTAATGGTATTGACCCTCCTCTCCGTCGTTTTTTTTCGCTTCTATAATTTTTTCTTTTCTCGCATTTCTATCTTCAAGTGATAGGTCGTTTGTAATGCTTATGTTCTTAAATATAACATCTGCGTTCTTTAAATATTTTAGTCGTTTCATTACTTTTCGTTTATCTTCGATTGATGAAAATATAACCTTTAACGGACGATCTTTCGTTTCTATTTTCTCCCCAAGTCGAACAATCTTCGTGATATATATTTTCCCAAGTTGAAGAGGTTCTGCAATTAACCGTTGCACATATTCGTTATCTTCAGCTTCATTATTTTCAACGCCTGTTGTGATCGACTCTTTAACTCGATGAATAATAATATTCTTTAATCTATTCTCTTTGTCCTTTTGTTCGTTAATCACTTCTTTTACTATAGCGCTGACTGGTGATGGGAAAGTTGGAATTGGTGCATTGTTTGCTGAATTCTTAGCTACTTCAGCGTAAGATTTGGTTTCTTTTGTTATCTCATCTAGTTTGTTTTCCATCGCTTTATTGTTAGCTTTAACTTCTTGTAATATTGAATCCATAATGTTTCTTCCAATTTTCTCTAAGTTATTTTTCATATTCGTTTCAATTCGCGTTAAGTCATCGCCTTTAAAACGCGGTTTACTTAAGAGCGTGTCATCTGTTGTCGTATTTTTATCGGCTTTGTTGCAACTTTTTGTCTTAATAACATTCGCTTGCGCATTTATACGCGATTCCAGTGTGGTGTTTTCGTCCTCTAATGACTTCAGTCTTTCGCGATCAGTTCGTCGATCTTTCATCAGTTTGTTTTTCTCTATGTTATGTTTGCTATTGATCGTCTTTAGTAAAGAATATTCTGAGGTAGTTACACAGTTTTCGTGTAAAACGTTATCTGTTTGGCAGCTCTCATTTGATACTAATTTTTTTATCTCTTTACTAGTCATGTATTTTATTAGCTCTTCCGGAATATTCGTACAATTGGGGCAGACGTAACGGTTCCTCGATTTCAAAAGTTGGGATAACTGGTATAGGGGCAGGTCCGTACATTCATAATGAATTTTCATCTTGCATTCCCGACATGTCAGCATATTGTCGCTATCGTCATCAGCATCACAGCATTGGTTCATACAAACTTTATATTTGAAATGCCTGCTTCTTTTTAATACGCTATTTAACTCGGATTGAACCGAGAGAAGTTTTTTCCATTGATCATCATATTTGCGCTTTAAATCGTCAAATGAAACGCTAATTTTTTCATTTGGAGATTGGTTTCTCAATTGCTTTTTTGGCGTTAAGTCCATATCTAACAATAGAACATTCTTAATTCGTGGGGAGTTTGTATCTCTTTTAGAAGATTCTTCTTTGTTCTCATTTCCATCCATTTTACGGAATATCTTTAGCACATACCACGAATATTTTGGTTATAAACGACTTTGTATTATACTTCGATCTTCTTTGAGCGTTAGAATATTAGATTTACTCTAAATTGGAGTTTTAATTTAAAATTTTAGTAAAAATTGTTGATTAAAATTTTATTAAGATTTATGTTTGAATCCGCAGTTGCACGTCCGATCAAAAATGAGTTAATGTTGAGAAATGTTAAAGGGATTGGAGTCGCAGAACAAATACTGACAAAAAATAACTTGTATAATGCGCGGTTCAATTCTTTCCTGTACCCACCCCCGGGCACATGGGGATTGCCCCGGGGGTGGGGACCATTTTTCCGGGTAGAATCCCCACCCCTGGGGCACAAACTCCGGGTAGAATCCCCACCCCTGGGGACAATTTTTTACAGTTAAATCTTAATTTATATCCAGATAACTGACTCCAATATGCATTAAATTGAAAGAAAAGAAGTGCATTTGTCTAATAAGACCATTTAAATTACAAAAATAACGACTTAAAAGAATAAAATTGCATATTTTGGAAAAATATATAATTTTTGCTGTCCCCACCCCCATACCCCGGGGCAAAATTCCCTCTACCCGTGCTCGGGGGTGTGGGTACAGGAAAGAAGTGAACCGCGCATAACTAAACAGTAACACTAAAAAAACAATAGTAACTCGTAGAACAAACAATAAATCGAAAACCAAAAGTAACTCTCAGAACAAACGATAATAACTTGTAACTCGTAACTCGTAGAATAAAAGTAATCACTGGTAAGAAACTCAATATATGTGCTTATGATGTTTATCTATGAGTTTGGAATTGGAACCATTGTAAGGTAAAATACTGGAGTCTTTTAAAATCTCGTCAACATCTAGATTTGAAACAATTTTATTAAAATTTAATATTTTTGATTCAATAGGTTTATTTAATTTATAAACTACAGTGAAAGTTTCAAAATGTATGGTCATGTTAGAAGCAGCATCTGAACCCGTAGTGTCGTGAAATATTCTTGGAAGATTTATCAATTCTATGCCTTTGTTCTTGAAATTATTAATTAAATTATTTGTATCTTTGTTTACTTATATTAAGACTAGTTTCTTCTTTGGAACTGATTTTCTCTTTATTTTATCGTTGATTTGTTATTTCACCAACACTGTGCACTAGGGTAATAGAACTGCGTGAGTCCTAATATACACTAGGAAAATGACTGCGTTTCCTGATTCAGCCTTGGGGACTTTTTCTAAAAGCCCAGTGGTCAAATTATCATCGTCGCTAGTATGACGTCATTTTTTGACAGGACCAAATTATTTTTCTTTCAAATATAGTCATATGATTAAAGGTGGTTACTGTTTTTTACCTTTTAACAAAATATTTGAACAAAAAAAATTTTCACATATATGGTGAAAATCCAGTAACATAATTATCTGTTAAATCATTGCACGTTGATGAAAAGTCACTTTCCCACTCTGTCTCTGTGTTTGGATCATCTGCTTCGCTTGTTTCATCTCGCTCGTCTGCTGTGTCGTCAATTGGAATTTTCCACTCAGTCGACCTGACATCTGATTCCTCGTCTGCTTCGTAGTTAATTTCAGATCCCTTCTTTCATCTGTTTTTACACAAAGATGGTGGAAGATGTGGTCCAGTAAGCCAAACAGGTAAAATCTTATCATCAGAAACGTCCCATCCAAATTTTTCGATATCTAATTGAGGAATTGTGTTGTTTAAACAGCGTAACCAAAAAAATGATTGAATGTGCACCCGCTTTATATCTTGTAGCATCGAATCAGGATCCGCCGGGATAGATCGAGATGATTTAAGTTTAAGGTTTTTGTACAATCTTACACGGGTGTCTATTATGCTTTCATTTGTTTTCCCACTATAAACACAAGTTTGGACATACTTCATTGCGTTTTTAGTCAATTCTTCCGTTAATGTCTCTTCTTTCCCTAACTCATCGATTAAATCAAGATTTTTGACATCTTTTACAGTTTTTGTCCAAACTCTAACCCTCCCAGCATTAAACTTGAACGAAGTAGTATCACAGCCCGTGATTGCATGAAACTGTGGCAATACCCTGCAAATATTTCAAAAATCTGTTGGAGGTCAATAAACTGGTGATGTGAAATTTTCATGAACCACGGTAAGCATTTTCTGGTTTGACTCATTGCGTACAGTAGAAGAATAAACACATATGTGTCTTGAGCTACCAAAACAGCAGGGTTTTCTTCCATGGCAGCATGAAGAACGAGTCTTGTGTCAGCCTCCTGACCTCCTCGTGGTTGCATTTGTCGAAATCCACGACTTTATACTTTGTTATCTTCGACATCCTTTCCTTGGAGTATATAACGAGCGGATTCTTGAATAAAAAGTATTTTAATTATAAGATATAACAACAAGAAGTATTGTAGTTCTTCTTATTACCTTAATTCACCTATTGTTCTTGCCCACCTTCTTCCACAAAAGAGCCACGCCACATTAAAGGTGAGAAATAAATTACCCAGTCCATCATTTTTCAAACAAGTTTAGCACCCATAAAATTAGGGGAGGGGTGTTCAAGCCATGGTATAACAAAATTCATTCGAGTTGTAGATTTCTAATTTTAATACAATATACCTAGCAATATTGTTAGAACAACGAAGTATTTTGTGAACAACCGTATATGGTCACCATCACTTATCCCTCGTCCTTTTAATGTTGCAATACTATACTCACAGGGGTTCATATTTGAACTATGCACGACGGTGTACTTAATCAGAAATTTCTTTTAACAACTCTTTTTAAACCTAGCGAATGTTCTAAAATGGCATCTAAACCATACTCTCCACATATCGTTTCAAAATATGCAAGTAAATTACCGTATTACATCGAAAGAGCGCCCCCTTCGAATGAGCGCCCCCTTGAATTAGCGCCCCCTCTGGATTGAAAGAATTTAAACACTTTTTACCAATTAGGGTCCTCCGTAAATGTCTGACTTTAAATGAGCGCTATGTATTTTTTCTGCACTTCGAACTTCCTCGCATATAAAGCACTGAATTTTCTGTGGTTTAGCTGACCCTCTCGGGGATTTCCTTGTAACTGGTTGATAAGTTGTAATGTTGCTATCCAGTCGTAGTGTCCTCAGCTATATGTACATCTGCACTCTCCACCTATATAAATTGCAATATAAATTGTTTAGTTATAAACACCATGATGACGATTACTTACTATGTAAAATATTCGGCTGATTATTTCTATGTATAGCTGCTACCTAACTCGCTGAAGACTTGACAATATACGTTAAAATATTAACCCTACCTAACGTGGGGCAGAATGAGCGCCCCCGGTCAGATTTTAGCCGCCATTTATTTAAGTTTTCGGTCAATATTTCTGGAGCATTTTAAACATGAAATCCACTGATTTTTGGCGTTTACACATTTTTTAGCAAAAATGAAAATTTTCAATTTGCTGACGTCATCTTTTTTCGTGATGAAATTTCATAAAAATTGTTGGGAGTCTTTATTATACCAATATGTGTATGGTGTATCAAAATTTACATTACTAGCAATACTATATACATGATTTTACATGTGCCCTCATGTAAATCAAGGATCAAAATCGCCCATGTTATAGGTTAAACTATGATGATGGGAAAAATAAATACAGCGTAGTTATTTGCCTGTGAATGAGGTCTACAGGTATTATTTAAACTCACACTGAATAAATATTAAAGGAGCTAAATGCGATCATCTAAAGTGCAATTATTAAATGCCTGTTTTATCCTTATCATGGCGAGCTAAAAAATATGGTTATAAACCGTTCAAAGAACATACTAATGTTTGAAGCAAATCTGAAGATGGTAATAAATGGATCATGAGTATAAAAACCTGATTTTGTACTGCTCAAACTTTGTTCTGAACGTTAAGCGTCATACCGTGTGCACTTTTATATGTGGTTCTTCGCAATCTTTTACTTTATCATATACATTTATAAAATTATATAGCTGGTCGTCAATGTTAATGTTAATATAATAATATTCCATTCTCTAGCCAATTTCGTAAAATTTTCCGATCCTCTTTTTTACAACTTTTGACATTCCTCTTTTTGATCGATTGTACGATCGCACAAAAAACAAAGATTTTCCCTATCCTCAACGGACAAAAATGACGATGAAAGCAAGTGCATTTTATATATATAATACAGTCTTTTCGTACAAAATATAATTTATATCGTTTAAAGTAGCGAGAATAAAACAAATATATTTTAAATAGAAATTAAAAATTATAAAAATTGGCATAATGAAATAAATTCGCTTTTATCAACGAACTTAGAATAATAACAGCACATTATTAAATTAAATTCGTATTCATCTATAAGCTGCTGTAGTTATGATTTAAGTCCCCTTAGCTCTTAAAATCTGATATGATAGAAACACAGAAGATTTTATATAAATTTACAGTTATCAATTATTGGATTTTCTCTTTTTGACCCCCTTCAATCACCTTTAACCACATTTTTGGCCCTTTTGTTGGTATTAAACATGCTTTTAGATAATGCTTACGTCAAAAAAAAATTAAAAAATCTGATTATCTAAAACCGTTTATAGTACTGGATGATGTTGCAAATTTCCAGCGAGAACGCATTAATATTTTGATCACAGGATAGAAAAATGTGATTGCGGACCCTTGATTCTCCCCCTTGCCAGGAAAGG
>JAUOBW010258654.1:0-11164 GCA_032360285.1 Lepidozona retiporosa | reverse complement strand
TATTAATGTGTTTTCTTCCCCACCAAGCACTAACAAAATTCGCATTTATTCTTCCTTTTTTATTTAAACAACGCGGACGAGAGCACTGCAATGTTTTTGTCGGCGCTTCTTATCTTTAATCTACTTCCGGCTTATTCACGCTCAAACACGGAACTATGAAAAGGTGTATTGTAAGTGTGATTTGCTGATGTCAGCATTCGAGGAAACCCTGATATTTTATGCTAGATAAGTAACTTTAACAATTCCGATGCATTTTATTTTAAAGTTACTTATCTAGCATAAATAGCAATAAGCGACGATATATTTTAACACTAGCAGCCTGTAATTCCCGGGGGTATGTCTACTAAAATAGCGGGAATATCGATGATGTTAGCACTTTTTTGATCGATCACCAGTTATCATTAAAATAACACTCAAAGGTGCCCCTAAAAGTATTTTTGCTGCGATTTTCCTACAGACAAAAAGATTATATCTCTTCCAAAAAAAAATCAAAATGGTGAGTTTTTGGTCTAAATTTTGATTAAATCACTTAAAGATAGTAGGTAAGGTTCGTATTTTCATATTGCTTTATTTCCAGAAACGGGGCACGGGTTGTATCCATAAGGATTCCTTTGAAGAATTTTATAACTGAAATTTTAACAAAGACGAAACCAAAAATGAGGCTAGCTGGGAACTTTGAGAAGAACGAACAAAAAAAACGAGACAAAGTAGATTTGACATAATTTGGAACCAAACTTTAAGCATTTGTTGAACACAAATACAATTTAATTCTGTTTACACCCAAATCGTTAATGAAAATTAACGAACAGCTCTGACGAATTATTTAAGTAAAAAACTAACCGCTTTTAGCGAAATGAATAAAACCCTTGTTTTTGAAGCGGTCACATAAGATCACACATTTAATACCGGGAAAGTGATTTTCTAAAGCCTCACATTTACATTCTAACATGCATAAGTTATGCATAAATAATAAAATGCCAATCCAATGAGTTTGAAAAAACAAAAAGGTTGGAAATTGGTCCTCAAGTTATAAGTTATGATAGTTTGAAGTTTATTTAATATACCCTTACCGAATTGCATAATTTACAAAACACTTTTCATATAATAAAGTAAAACAATAAATACATACAAAATAAAACGATTAAATTATAATTCCCAGATATTGAAAAATAAGCCTCCCCCGTGTATAAGCACCCCCGAAAATAAGCCCCCCAATTTACTAACGCATTTTTGCTTCCAAATATAAGCCCCCTGAATATAAGCCTCGTATTATATGTAAATAATAATGTAGCTATTTGTGATTTTACATGAGTTTTTAAGGGGGTAGTACACTATTTGAACCAGAAATGCTAAATTCGTCATGAAATCGTTTTTAATACTCTTAGTGACTTTTATTGATTTCATATGGCAAAATTAGGAGCAAAATTTTTTTTTGGAAATTTGAAATCTGGCGGCGGGATTTTCTCAAAATCCGCTTAATATTTTTCCTTGAAATTTGGTATGTTGGTTATAATGATATCAGGCATTTAAGTGAAATTTTGCATGTTGCGGACATAACATTTACAGAAAATTTCAGGGGCCTGGAACTAGTGAATCGTGCAATATTTTTCAATTTTTTTTTAAAAAACATGCCAATTATCTATATCTACAACCTTGCCAAAAATTAATTGAAACAAAGCACAAATTTTCAAATTATGAAAGAAAGAAAATTGTTAAAAACAGGGTATACCAAATGTGATGTCATAATTTTCCCAAATTAGGTTCTGTTCGCAGGTACACTGAAAATTTAAAACTCAGATATCTCAAGAACCGTTTAAAATTTTTACACGAAATAAAAAGCATTTTTCATCATTTTTTATTCACTTTAATATTAGCCTAACTTGTCAGAGTACTTAGGAATCCCTTTAATGAGTGTTGTCCTCAAATACTTACAGTAAAGCACCACATTAAAACACTCAAATTTTGAATAAGTGCAACGATCGAGGTTTTATGGTATTTGTGGGGTTAAAGTTCCCTCAGAATCTTAAGTCACCACACATTTCCTGCGTATCAGGACTTCGGAATAAAGGGCACCAGAGACAGAAAACTTTTTGAGCCCAATGTCCTAAAAATCATAAAATGCATCTAGTTAAAAGGGAAATGTACTTTATGTTGTTCTATTGTGTTGGCTACAATAAATCTTGCAATGCTTTTGAGATAAAAAAATTTACATTACATAATAAGCCTGATTATATAGCTAATTACCTTATTTCATCACCTGTGTCTATATGCTTTATTGCAATCAGGAAAATATGAACTTTGTTTTGCACCACTTCACGTTTCATTGTGGCATTGGCATACGGAAGTGGTGAATCATTAACAAACTTCGCAAGTGACTCCACATTTGTAGCATCTATGCTAAAAATGAAATACGAGAAACTGTAAAAAATCAACCCAGTTAAGAGCAAATGCACCTAAAAGAATCAGAAGGTTTGCTAAGAAAGTGGAATCATGGGGGTCAGCCAGATCGTTTGAAATTTGGATATGTGTTTAGCAAAATTAGGTGGATTCAAAATCTGAAAAAATTTTTGTCCAAATATCTTCGGTTTCGGTGTTACAGCAAGTGATATTATGCAGACCAGCATTTTACTGAAAAGACTTTAATTGTTATAACTCCATAATATTCATGTAAATTTCATGAAATTTGGTAGACATGTGTAGAATAATAAGGCCATCCATAAAAATACCTTTGTTTCCGGTAGTCCGCATGGTGATATTTCTAATCAACCGGGCGGCTGATTTAATTTTTTTTTAACCTGGTTTCTTCATAAATTATTAAATATTTTTTTTGGGTCACATAAACTTGTTTTACCCAGGCAGCCGGAAAATATATTTTTTTACTGTTTTATTCTGGAAATCCGACGCGAATCTGATTCACGCGATGATTCGCGCAGCTCTTGACTACGAGAATCTAAGTAGAACATGTTGCTTGATTACCTTTATATGTTAGGAAACATTCTCAATCGAATAATGAACATGCAATAATGATTTGCTGAAAGTAGAACAGGAGATATAAGCTTTGAAAGTTAGCTTCGATTCATCGAGGACCGTCGCCGACATTCTGTTTGTTTACGTTTTTGCAACGACCGCAGCTCTGATAACCGGTAGCCGATAGTCTTCTTGTGCTCTCGATAGGTCCGGAAAAATGTAAACAAATTCGAGATTTTTTCACGATATTTTCACCCGGCGAGTCAGAGTACTCGCGCCAGGGCAAGGTATTTTTGTATGGCAAAAAAATTTCAGCCAGCCGATTTACCGGAAACAAAGGTATTTTTATGGATGGCCTACCTTTAAAAAAAAAAAGTTTTTTAAAAAAATCCATAATGGCCGCCATTTTGAAAAAAATATATTTAAATATCGGGAAATCCCGCCATTTTGAATCTGAATAATTCCTGCGGCCAACAAATTTGTCAACGATATCATATATC
Source organism: Lepidozona retiporosa (assembly GCA_032360285.1). NCBI lineage: Eukaryota > Metazoa > Mollusca > Polyplacophora > Chitonida > Ischnochitonidae > Lepidozona > Lepidozona retiporosa. Next base: position 7,697 of record JAUOBW010258654.1, on the reverse strand, counting down.
AAAAGAAAGCTGTGTTCATCTTCTTTTTAATGAAAAAACCTTGATTCAATATTGTTTTGCAAAGATTTTATAAAAATAATTTTTTTTACAGACCAAAAAAATATCTAAATAATCAGTGGACTAGTTTAAAAACCCTGTTTGCAATTTTTGTTCTAGTGCCAAAAAAGGAGAACTTTCTCTTAAGTGACTGACTAATGGACCCCCAGGCCTTTAAAACTAAAATTGAGTTGACTGAACATGCTTTGCTAAGACCTCAGCCACCCTATATTTTCAAGAACACAAAATGCGAAATTTATGCCCAAGGCCACCAGTAGTTAAAACCCTAAAGAAGCACCAATGTTTGAACAATATCGGTCAAATGGTTTTGAAGAAAATGGTCAAAACATGATTTTCGGGCCTAACAAAATCTTGTTAAGGCCCCAAACTACCGGGTGAAAACCAAAATAAACAACCACGCAAATAAAAAAACTGTAAATGGCAGTAAATGCATACTAGTATATATTCAATTGTGGATAACATATTTACAATAATTTCTAGATTTTATATTTTAATTATTTACTTTTAGTTTGCTTCCAAATTTGTTACATTTTTATGAGAATACTGTTTTTTAAGAAGAAAATAATATTCATAAGTTTTGAACTGATTTGAAAATATTGCATCTCAACCTAAGATTTACCTATTCTACCTATCGCTATATGACGGCATTTTACTTTTTAAAAATACAAATTTTCACAATTGGCTATTTTGGTGCTTCATATTTATGAACATGTCCTAACTGTGAAAAAAATGAGCAGAGGGAAGGACAAACAGACAGGGGTAATTTCAAAGGAATCCTGGTTGGCTTCGCTGGGTGTCCAAAAAACCAACTAACCATATCGATTTCCCATACACATCTTTAATGCCACTGTAAATGAAGCTCCCCTTGCCTGTTACTTCATATAAATCCACTCTTCCATCAGCTTCATTTTCAGATATCCTTTCGCCTGCAAAAAAAAATCTGACACTGAACAAGTGGACCCCTCGTAGATTGAGATATAAAGATAAATAAAAAGAGAAGTGAAAGTTCTTGATTTCAAAACATGACAAAGACATGATTTCCGGGTCTAAAAACCCCCCAATTAGGCAACCTGCCACTCCAGGGAAGAGCGGCATATTGGCAACCATACTAACTAAATAGCTTCTTTTATCTTGAATAAACTTTATTATGACTTTGAACTAAATCGGTCAAGCAGTTAAGAAAACTGCACAAACGTGATTTTCGCGCCCAATATTGCACCATTTAGGCCCTCTTTCACCCAAAGGGAGAGCAAAGTATTGACAAACCATACTAATGACATAGCCCAAAATACATTGAAAGTATAAACAAATTTGGAGAAAATGGTCAAAACTTGATTTCTGGGCCCTAAAATGCCTCGTTTAAACCCAGGGCCTCCCGGGGGAGAGCCCAAAATAAGCCATTATACTGCATTTACTAAGCTTCATTGAAAGTTTGAACTAAACTAAATCGGCCAATTTTGCGGTTTGCAGGCATGATAAGATTCTAACAATTCTCGCCTAGTATCATGCAAAAAGATCAGAACAAAAGCGGTTTAGCAGAAAAAAGTGGACACACAAACCCTCTACGCAGCACCAAAACGCGCACAAGAGGCAGATATTAGTTTTGAGCTAACGCCTGTGAGTAATGACTCTAGATTGATGTTAGATAATTCTTTAGAGGTGGAAAACACGACATATGAAGAATTAGCTGAGGAAGGTGATGATCCCAGTTTTTGTTTGGTCATTGCATGAGTCAATTTAGACATGTGGTTGAAATTTCGTGGAAAGCGACTTTTTGAAATGGTGGTATGGCTACAAACAAGAAAACGCTTAGGGGCCTGGAAATAGTGAATCGTGAAATATTTTTCAAATTTTTTTTTCCAAAACATGCCAATTATCTATACCTACAACCTTGCTAAAAATTAATTGAAACAAAGCACAACTTTTCAAATTATGAAAGAAAGAAAATTGTTAAAAACAGGGTATACCAAATGTGATGTCATAATTTTCCCAAATTAGGGTCTGTTCACAGGTACACTGAAAATTTAAAACTCAGATATCTCGAGAACCGTTTAAGATTTTTACACGAAATAAAAAGCATTTTTCATGATTTTTTATTCTCTTTAATATGAGCCTAACTTGTCAGAGTACTTAGGAATCCCTTCAAAGTTAATTAAAGTGTCAAATGGATGTGGCTTATTTTAAAACCTTACAAAAAACCACATAATCTCCAGACATCAGTAAGACATTTAATATCCATACAGGTGGGTGGATGTAAATTTTTCATTAAATCTGTTTTACCCCTGGATTAAAATAGTCAGTACCCATGGATTATATTTGGGCCTAGGGGCTAAGCCATTTTGTGCCCATCTAGTCTTCCTCGAGCTCCATCCTTCCACAAAATTTATTTTGTTCTATAAATATTTTTGACAGCAACTAGAAAAATTTTTCTGAAAATCATGTCAGGGATTTCTGTGGATTTGAGTAATTTGGGTGTTTTTAGAATTTCCTTGATATAAAATACATGCAACTTTACTTTTTTACCTATAACTAAGGGGTGATGATTTAAAAGTCAGACATTTATGAAGACCCTAATTTAAAATCTCTATGAGGGGGTGCTAATTAAAGGGGGCACTGATTTAAATCCTTTTCATCTAGGGGGTGCTAATATAAGGATGGGGTGCTCATTCGAAAAGGGTGGCGCTTTTTTGATGTAATACGGTACCTTATCGGGGGGAAAAATATCAGGGGAAATTTCATCGGGAGGGAAATTTTGTCACTTTCGAAAATTTTGTGACTTTCCCCGACGAATTTTTCAAATTCTTCAATTTTAGCCGATGAAAATTTTAATGTTGTAAGTTTTTGAATTTACAGTTTTTTATCAAGTTTAGATCATTGTAATTTTTTCATTTCCTTACTTCCACAAAATCTCTGTTTCGCATACATTTTGTAATTCTTTTGTCTTCTTTTGTTTCGTAAATACAAACTGCTTTTTTCAACCATTATCAATAAATTATATATACATAAAAACACATGGCAACAATAAATATATAGGAAACAATTAATCCTAATACTAAATAAATATACGATCTTAACCCTTGTGGTGCGGATCGAGTAAAAAAAAAAAAAAAAATCGAGTAAATATACTTGTAGAGAAAGCAAATTTCGCATGCAGTAAAATAATGCCGTTTACGACAAAACTAAGGAAGAAAGTTTAGACCATGTTAAATATATTCTCCATAAAATTTTGATCTAAGAACATCGGCTGCTGGCACGGTAGGCCTGTCAGCATTCTTGGAAGCATAACAAACAAAATGGCCACCATATTCACTCAAGACATCAACAATATCTTTGAAAGCTTATATCTTTTGTTCTACTGAATGAATCTTCTTCAAACTTTCACCGAAGCATTATTATATGTCTATCTTTCATGAGATTTTCAATTTTTTAAAAACGGAAATTTTCCAAAAATGACTAGTCCTGGGGGAGCGTAGCTGAAAAAAATGCTCAGCACCACAAGGGTTAATCAGCTGAAAAAATCGGGGAAAATACTGGTCGGGGAAAAAAATATCGGGGAAAAAATATCAGGAAAAAATACTAACAGGGGAAAAAGTGGAAATTTTTATTGGGGATTAATTTCGTCACTTGCAAAAAATTTCATCACTTTTCCCCAATATTTTTCCCCCGCTAAGGAATTAATTTTTAACAAAATCACTCGACAGGGTTTTGTAGGTTATATATGTCTTCATATTTTTACTTTGAATTGAGATAATAGTGCTATTCTGTAACGAGTTGGAGCTCACGATAGGAGGACAATATTCTAAAAACTGCAAAAATATTTTATCAGATTTTGTATGTTTTAAACACTGAGAATTAATGTCTCTATTTTGTTGAAAATTACAATCACGTGCATATGCAAACTTATCTCAAGAAAGTTACTGCTCGTAAAAATAAAAATCACAGTGCAAAAAGATGACTTAATATCTACTCTTTATATTTATAAACAAATATCTTAAAAAATGCGGGTTTATAAGTAATCATATATATATATATATTTTTTAATGTGTTTGAAATAGATTATATAATCCATTTTTTGTTTAATTCTCCTTGAAATTTTCTGTGTGCAAATTTTTAAAAAGTCAATTTTTGTCAAAAATAAACCTTTACCAGTATCTGATCTAGGTTTCTCAGTTAAAATAACCTGTCATAAAATTTGAATAGGTCCCTTTTCGTCATAAGAAGGTGTACTTAAAAACACTAATTGGTCACTTACCTTTATATTCCATGAGAAAGTCTCCTGGGAAGAACTCCATTTTTGCAAAGACTCCAGATACTAAAAGGAAAACAGCACCACATTAAGACAACATATTACATTTACTAACAAGCGCAACAGATTATTAGACTCCCAGAAAAAATCTCCTAACCATAGTGTGCAGAGGTGTTAGAGGTCCCCCCTAGAGGGAATTCCCCCCTAAATTTAAAATGTGCAGATTCCCCCTTACTCTTCTACCCCCTCGATAATTATAAACTCTCAGTCCCCCTATAAAAAACAAACTTGGGCTAATTTCAAAAACAAGAAAATGTTAAGGTTTTCTGAATGTTTCTTTTACATCTGAAGTTTTAAAATGAGAGTTTGAGAATGAGAATTTTTTTTTTGTTGTATGAGAAATTAAGAGGGCAATTAATTTTACACTTGATAAAGTGCTGATCCCCCCTAAATATTTTCAGTCCCCCTATATAAACAATTACCCCCTAAATTGACAAGTGACAAAGGTCCCCCCTAAAACGAAAGCCCCGAAAATGCCATTATCCCATCCCCCAGATGCCTGGGAGGTGCACACTATCCTAAATCAGGTAATCATATATAGGTGAAGTCTTTTTGGTCCCCCAACTATTATAAGTTAACGCAGAAATATCAAAAAAATTAACAAATTTGAAACATAATTGAACAAACCTGTATTTAGGCTCAAACAGTGTTTTAAAAAATTTTTTTTTTTAATTTAGTCAAAACAAGCACTTAGTTACAAATGGACCCCGGACCTTTTTAGAGAAACAACCAAAAGGCTTTAAAGAGTATTTAAAAATGCATATAGAAGAGCTTTCAACAAAAAACACCAATAAACAAGAAGTTTCGACAGGCAGCCATGTGGGTCAAAAGTTGCCTCCTATGAGCCCCTAACATCAAACAACACAGCTTCACTGGTTCCCCTAGATATTACCTATATCTACACATGTCCAGTTAATTGACAATTCTAATATTACCCATAGAAAATTACCATAAAAAAAATGTACTTTTTTGTCTATTTTTTCGATTTTTGGGGCCCTTGTACTCAAAAACGAGAATTTTTGTCAAACATTTTTAGATAAAATGGCCAAAACATGATTTTCGAATCCTAAAATGCACCGTTTAGGCGCCAAGCTCCCCAAGGGGATGCCCAAAATAAACCACCATACTAATAAACAAGCAAAGCTTTGAATTAGTTCCCTGTAAAAATCAAAATAAAATTTTATTAAAAACTTGTTTTTGGTATCAGTATCAAAAAACAAAAAATTTCAACAGATATATGGATCAAATGCAAAATTGTCCGAAGTGTCTGTAGCTTAGTCATGATGGAGCCATCTTGCATTTCCTTATTACATGCTTTAAGTTTAGTATAGTAATGCATATTGTATATGGTATAGATGTATATCAACATTTCAATTAAGAGCAGTCGCCTAAATCATCCGCTGTTTATGTATATATTTCTACAAAGCGCCAAAATTTTTGGTAAATGTCCGGTGGCTGGGAAAATGTTTTTGGTGAATGTCCGGGGGCTGGGAACAAAGTATTAGTGAACTTTTTACGAAAACGATTAAAAAATCCAAAATATAGGCGTTTTTAGCAGTTTTTTAGAGGAAATTTGAACAAAATGTTGTGGTGAATGTCCAGGGGTTAATTTTCGTCTGGTGAATGTCCAGGGGTTAATTTTCGTCTGGTGAATGTCCTGGGGCTGGGAAAAAAAATTTGGTGAATGCACAGGGTTGTCCGGGGGGGATGGTTAACCTTAACATTGAACCAGACATAATGGATCAAAAAAATTTCAATATCCTTGGTCTTTAATATGCTCCCATGTGACGTTTAAGATCATAAAAAATATAAAAATAACTTTGGGTAAATTTTAAGAAAAATCATTTTTTTTAGTTATGTGATGTAATGCATTAATAACAAGTGAAATTCCTTAAAGGGATTGCACACTGTAAAAAAAAGTTTTTTTTTTATTATGTCATATGAAAGAGCATGAAAAATTATCATAAAATGTTTTTATTTTTTTGAAAAATTTCGAACGGTTCTCAAGTTATGCTCGAAAGAAGATTTAAAAAAAATAATTTATGTGCATAATTATGACATAGATATCCATCTCTGTCATAAATTATCCATTTCATGGTCTAACTCTCATAAATGTGAAATGTGGGTTACTGGGTATTCTGCGCAAAAACATTGCATTAAGGCTCAGCTAATAGCAAAATACTTAGAGCCGTTTTTGAGAAAATTTTAAAAAACCTGTGTTTTGGGTATTCTGGCCAACCTGGTGCGGACCTGAAATTTTTTTTTCAAAAAACTGGCTCTTTCACTTTTCTTTACTTATAGTCCCCTAACTTCATGCAAAAAATCATAAAAATCCTACTAAGAGCGGTTTAGCAGGAAAGTTCGGACGGACGCACGGACGGACAGACAGATGGACGGACAAGCATGAGTAAATAGGACCTTTTTCCTTTGGGGGTCCAAGAACAAGATCGCAATGAATAGGAGGATATATGGAGCTTTGTATTGATGCAGTCAGCTTTACAGACCTTGAGTACAAGTTTATTTATAAATGCCACTGACGTATATCAATATTTCAATTAAGAGCAACGTGTCTCCTTAATCATCATTTTAGATCCATATATTTCTATAAAACACCAAAAGTGTCTGTAGCTTATAGTCATACATGACATATCAACATCTCAACTAAGAGCAATTTGTCGCCTAAATCACCATTGTTGATGTATATATTTCTAAAAAGCGCCAAAATTTCTACTTGGAATATCAAGACCCTGTTTCAACTAAACTATAGGAGATAATGGATGAAAAAAAAACTTTAGCAATTTATCACAGTTAAATCCCTGATCAAAATCCTTAGTGCAAAAATGTAATGTCTCCTTAATCATCATTTTGGATACATCATCACCTCCATTTTACAACCCTTTCTAAAGTAGCATGGGATGCTTAATCATTATTTTGGATGCATATATTTCTGCAATGCCATATCTTAAAGAAAACAACAACAAGATTGCAATGAAAAGGCGAGCTATGGAGCTTTGTGTTGATGCAGTCAGCTTTTATTTATAAATGCCACTGACGTATATCAAGATTTTAATTAAAGATTAAATGTCTCCTTAAACATCATTTTAAATACATATTTTTATAAAACACCAAAGTGTCTGTAGCTTAGTCATGAGATATCAACATAGTAGGTAGGTAGGTATCAGATTTAACGTGCGGTCCAAGAAATGGCCCAGGGCCCTGTTTTCACAAGGTAACACGGTGGTATCTATCATTTACCAACTACCCCTTCCCCAAATTGCAATAACTTGGTTCAGGTACCCATTTACCGACGAAAAATATCGATGGAAAGCTGGGT
>JAUOBW010258543.1:0-11167 GCA_032360285.1 Lepidozona retiporosa | reverse complement strand
TTTTTTGTTTATCTTTTCTCACAACGTGCTATGACTTTAAATTTGCATAATTAACATAATTAAGGAATATGAGAAATATTGCGAATCTGCATAGACCCAGTCAGTACAAGAGGCTCTGCGATTGGACTTGGGATATACGTAGACTACTGGAACCCTGCATTTTCAAATAGAAGCTGATTAAAATAATCTTAGAAAAATGTGGATTTAAAACCAACCCTGTTTTTAAAACCCTTTTTGCTTTATTTTTGGACAATGAGATTTTTTTTTTTGAAAATAAAGATAATGAATTAGGGTGGAGGTTTTTCTAATACAGAATTTGGCACTGATAATTTTTCACTTTAGAACCATATGCCGAAAATGAGTGGTTCTCGAGATACTCGAAAATTTTTACAAATCAAAATTTATCAATGAAAACCATTATTGTTCGGCGAAAATTTTAAAAATGTACAGTTTTTTTAACCCGTCCGCGCACACAGGAATAATTAGACCAAGGCTAATACAAAGGTTTATGAAAATCGGAGCAAAAGCTTTTGGCTTCAAAAAAAGTACAATTTTTCAGTTTTCGATAGAAATTTAAGAAGCACATTTTTAGCTCAAAAATGACCTTATTCATGTCTAGTACCGAATTTAAAGAATTTACGACAAGTGGCCATATAGGTAAAAATAAGTTTGCAAATGTCAAAAGTTTTCAAACTTGTAACATATAATTTTATTTTGAATATTTCCACACATGGGTATTGGCTCTATAATTATCTAGACTTGATAGAAAATGTTAAAATCTAAAACGGTTACACGTTTTGTTTTTGTAAGAGCAAACTCTATAGGAACGTCGATGCTTGGATTTCGGAATAAAAGCAATAGGTCTATTGTTTAGCACAATAGGAAATTAATAACACCCCTAGAGAAAAGTTCTTATAAAAAAAAACATGCAGTGATCATAACGTCATTGAAACTTCAGAAAAAACAATTATCAGTGTTAGAAGTGAGCAGACGGACACAAGTTTTATAGTTATGTAAACAAACGCTAGCTTACTACAACAGAATTTTACTCACCTTGAAACCCAATATTCTCCCAGTGACTTCCAAATCTTGGACAATTAGTGTTAGTCCTAGTCAGTATTTTATAAATTGTTTGTAACATACACTGATGAATTTCATCGTCATTATTAAATTTCACTGCAGCGAACACAAACAATAAGTCACGCTGATGTAGAAGACAAGTAGCCAGTTTTGGCGGGCCGACAATCTTCCTCCAAAATGAAGCGAAGCCAGAATATCGGATCTCAGTATGTATGCTATCTCGATAATCTGTTATATCAACAGAACTCAAATGTTCTAGGCATTCATTAGAAGATATTTTTTTTGAAAGAGTAGTGGAAGAAACATCTAAAAATCAAACAAAAACAATGGTTAGTTCCAGGTGAAATTTATATTTTAACTTAAAAATTTATATATCAATATTTGTTTTTAATTACTTATTTTTTAAAGTTTTAAGCTCAAAACAAGCCTAGTCCACTACTAAACTGAATTTTTTGAAAATGGTCAAATGATTTTTAGTGTATCTAAATTGATACTAAGTTTTGATAAAATTTATAAAGTAAATTAGATTTTGAAAAAAATAATTTGAGGTCAAAATTAGACTATTTTCACCCAAAAAATGGGTTTCAGGTCACCAAACTCTGGCTAAAAATAAACTTTAAGGGGAAATACAATGACTTCGTTTATGGAAATTGTAATTTCCGTAATTTATTTTAATAAAAATAAGGTTTTGAAGAAAATATCATTGGTTAAAAATTTTAAACAGAATTGTAATGGATCGATATTGTGTCATACTAAATTGTTTTTTACTGAAACATGTTTGAATTAAAACATTCCAATCTTCACTAGTTCCCTGAGATAATAATACATCCTGACCTCTAACCGATTTTTGAAAAATTGACTTAATCTTTAAAATTCGATTTGTTTGGGCCACATAACTGAAAAACGAGTATTTTTGACAGGTGCCCATTGTTGGTCAAAAAATAAATTAATAGCACCGTTTTTGAGAAAATTGGAAAAATGTAATTCTTTGTGTAAATTTTTAGGGCCCAGTACTCAAAAACGAGCATTTTCGACAAGTGCCCATATGGGTCAAAAGAAGCCCCCTATGGGCCTATAACATATTGCAAAATTTTAAACAAATTTATAGCACGGTTTTTGAGAAAATTGAAATTTTTTACTTTTTTTTGTATATTTTTTCGATTTTTGAGGGCATGGTACTCGAAAACGAGAATTTTCGACAGGTGCCCATATGGTTCAAAAGAAGCCCTCTATGAGACTCTAACATCATGCAATATTTTAAAAAGATTTATAGCACCATTTTAGAAAATTAAAAAAATGTTATTTTCGGTCCCAAAATTAAAATTTTTGGTGATATTCAAGCCCGTAACAGGGCAACGAGAATATTTTTCGACAAAATTAGAAAACTTCTGGAGATATTATCAGTAAGAAACATACAAAATTTCAGAAAAATTTATAGAGCAGTTATTGAGAAAAGTGCGCGACGGACTGACTGACGGACAAACGGAAGTGAATTTAAAGGTTTCTTTGTGAACTATCGTTCGGAGAACTAATAAGGTTTTGAGGAAAATGGTATTGATAAAGAATAAAATTTCAAGGATATGCTGGAAATTGTGTTTGACAAAATTACGTTTTTTTAAAGTAAAATAAGATGTTGATAAAAAATATTCTTTGTTAAAAACAAAATCTAAAGGGAAATATATTCATTATGGAAATTGCGTTGAACTAAATTGTTTTTTAAGATATATTTTATTTCAATAATATTTTGAGGAGAATATTCTAGGCTAAAAAAATCAAGGAAAATATTGATTAACTCATTTATGGAAATAGTAGGTTTGTGACGACTGCCTGGAGGAGCCCAGATAGGGGAATTGCCTCTAACTAGGGGGTGGATCAAAACTTGTATTGAACTAACTTCCAGTATTAAAGCAAAAAATGTTTGAATAAAAATAAGGTTTTGAGGAAAAATGTTCATGTTAAAATTTAAAGCAAAATGGCTTCGCTTATAATTATGTCAAAAGAAAAAAAAAGGTTTTCAGGAAAGTTGAAAAAATCTCATTTCGGTCAAAAAATGAAGCATAATTAATGGCTTCATTTATGGAATTCGTGTTGAACTAAATGTTTTTTTTCCAAAATATGTTAGAATTACAAAATAGGTTTTGAGAAAAATGGTCTTGAAGAAAATAATTTCAAGGAAATGTTTATGGAATTTGTGTTGATTAAATTATGTTTTTAAGACTGAAATAAGTCTGAACTAAAATGAGATTTTGAGAAAACATGGCGTCCTCACCCCCAGGAAGATAGCATGAATACAAATTTAGTCTTTGGGGTGAATCCATATTATTTAGGTACCCCTGAGGGAAGCCCAGATAGGGAGGAAAACCTTTTTTGCAGATGGAGAGAACTAGTTCATTAAATATGAAAGGGGTATGAAAATTTATGAAAATTGTGTTGAACTAAATTGTTTTTTACCAAAATATGTTTGAATTAAAATAAGGTTTTGAGGTAAATCACCTTAATAAAAAAATTAAAACCTCAAGGAAAATGTTGATGGATTCATTTATAGAAATTGTGTTGAACTAAATTATGTTTTTATATCAAAATAGGGTTGACATTTGAATTAATATGGCTAAAAAAAAATTCAAGAAGGGAAATCTTGATAAATTCATTAATGAAATTTGTGTTGAAACTGACTTTCATTTTTAAAGCAAAATATGTTTCAATTAAAATAAGGTTTTGAGGAAAACGGTTTTGATAAAAAATAAAATTTCAAAGATATGCTTATGCTCCAGGGTGGGGCACTGTATGTTTCAGGTGGGGTAGGGGTAGGTTTATGACGACTGCATTGGGTGCCCAGATGGGGCATTGCCTCTAAATTGGGGAAACCAACCCCTAGGACGCCATTATGGGAAAAATATTAATGTTAAAATTTAAATTTAAAGCGAAATGTAATGGTTTTGTTTATGAAAATTGTGTTGAACTAAATTGTTTTTTACCAAAATATGTTTGAATTAAAATAAGGTTTTGAGGAAAATGACTTTAATAATACAATTAGAATCTAAAGGAAAATGTTGATGGATTTATTTATAGAAATTGTGTTGAACTAAATTATGTTTTTATATCAATATACGTTTGATGTTTGAATTTAATATGGCTAAAAAAAAATTCAAGAAGGGAAATCTTGATAAATTTGTTAATGAAATTTGTGTTGAAACTGACTTTCATTTTTAAAGCAAAATATGTTTCAATATGTTTTATGATGACTGCCTTGGGAGCCCAGATGGGGGCATTGTCTCTAAATTGGGGGAACCAAACCCCTAGGACGCCATGGGAAAAATATTTGTGTTAACATTTAAATTTAAAGCGAAATGTAATGGCCTTGTTTATGAAAATTGTGTTGAACTAAATATTTTTTTACCAAAATATGTTTGGATTAAAATAATATTTAGAGGAAAATGACTTTAATAATACAATTAGAATCTAAAGGAAAATATTGATGGATTTATTTATAGAAATTGTGTTGAACTAAATTATGTTTTTATATCAAAATATATGTTTGACGTTTGAATTAATATTAGGTTTTAGGGAAAACAGTTTGATTAAAAAATTCAAGGGAAATCTTGATAAATTTGTTTATGAAATTTGTGTTAAAACTAACTTCCATTTTTAATAGCAGAATATGTTTCAGTTAAAATAAGGTTTTGAGCAAAACGGTCTTGATAAATAACATTTTGAGGATACGATTATGCTTTAGGTGGGGTATGTTTATGACGACTACCTTGGGAGCCCAGATGGGGGCATTGCTTTTAAATTGGGGGAACCAAACCCTAGGACGCCTTGGGAAAATATTTGTGTTAACGTTTAAATTTAAAGCGGAATTTAATAACTCCTAGGACGTCTTGTTATTTAAAATTAAAGCAAAATGTAATGGTTTTGTTTATGAGAATTGTGTTGAACTAAATATTTTTTTACCAAAATATGTTTGAATTAAAAAAATGCTTTGAGGAAAATGAACTTGATAAAAAATTAACTCCTAGGGCTTCTTGTTATTTAAACTACTTAAAGCGAAATTTAATGGCTTTGTTTATGAGAATAGTGTTGAACTAAATATTTTTTTACCAAAATATGTTTGAATTAAAAAAAGGCTTTGAGAAAAATGAGCTTAATAAAAAATTAGAATGTCAAGGAAAATATCAATGGATTATTTATAAAACTTATATCAAAATATGTTTGACGTTTGAATTAATATAGGGTTTTGGGGAAAACAGTTTGGCATAAAAAAGTCAAGGGAAATCTTGATAAATTAATTTATGAAATTTGTGTTTTGACTTCCATTTTAAAAGCAAAATATGTTTGAATTAATATAGGGTTTTGGGGAAAACAGTTTGGCATAAAAAATTCAAGGGAAATCTTGATAAGTTTGTGTTGAAACTGACTTCTGGTTTAAAAGCAATATATGTTTCAATTAAAATAAGGTTTTGAGGAAAACGATCTTGATAAAAAATAAAATTTTAAAGATATGCTTATGCTCCAGGGTTAGGCACTGTATGTTTCAGGTGGGGTAGGGTAGGTTTATGACAACTTGGGAGCCCAGATGGGGGCATTGCCTCAAAATTGGGGGAACCAAACTCTTCTGACGCCATGGGAAAAATATTCTTGTTATTTAAATTTAAAGCAAAATGTAATGACTTTGTTTATGAGAATTGTGTTGAACTAAATATTTTTTTACCAAAATATGTTAGAATTAAAATAAGGCTTTGAGGAAAAAGAACTTAATAAAAAATTTAGAATCTCATAGAAAATGTTGATGGGTTGATTTATAGAACTTGTGTTGAACTAAATTATGTTTTTATATAAAAATATGTATCACGTTTGAATTAATATAAAGTTTAGCATAAAAAATTAAAGGGAAATATTGATAAATTTGTTTATGGAATTTGTGTGACTTTCATTTCAAAATCAAAATATGTTTGAATTAAAATAAGGTTTTGAGGAAAATGTGCTTAATAAAAAATTAGAATCTCAAAGAAAATTTTTGATGGATTCATTTATAGAACTTGTGTTGAACTAAATGTTTTTATAGCAAAATATGTTTGACGTTTGAATTAATATAGGGTTTTGGGGAAAACTGTTTGACATAAAAATTCAAGGGAAATCTTGATAAATTTGTTCATGAAATTTTTGTTAAAACCTACTTTCATTTTAAAAGCAAAATATGTTTCAATTAAAATAAGTTTTGAGGAAAACAGTCTTGATAAAAATAAAATTCCAAAGATATGCTTATGGCTCCAGGGTGGGGCACTGTATGTTTCAGGTGGGGTAGGTTTAAAAGCAAAATATGTTTCAATTAAAATAAGATTTTGAGGAAAACGGTCAAGATAAAAAATTTCAAGGATATGCTGATGCTCCAGGGTGGGTCACTGTATATTTTAGGTGGGGTAGATGTAGGTTTATGACGACTACCTTGGGAGCCCAGATGGGGGCACTGCCTCTAAATTGAGAAACTAAAATAAAATATGTTTGAATTAAAATAAGGTTTTGAGAAAAATGAGCTTTTAAAATAAAAAATTATAATATCAAGGAAAATTTGAATGGATTCATTTATAGAACTTGTGTTAAACTAAATTATGTTTTTATATAAAAATGTGTTTGACGTTTAAATTAATATAAGGTTTTGGGGAAAACAGTTTGAGGATATGCTTATGCTCCAGGGTGGGGCACTGTATTTTTCATGTGGGATATAGGTTTATTACGATTGCCTTGGGAGCCCTGTATGGGGGCATTGCCTCCACCATGGGAAAAATATAAATACCCACAAATTTTTAAACTTCTCTAGGGCTTTTTAAAGGAAATATATTATGTTTGAAAAAGTAACTGGATAATTTTTTAATTACATTGGAAAAAAATAATTGACGTTGTGACCTATCCCTGACGTCATTTTTTTTCGACATTTCGTTAATTCTGAATAAATCCATATTTTGTTATGAAAATAAATACTCATAAAATTTGATAAATATTGCGACACAGATGATAGTGAAATAGTTGGAAGGTTATAAAATAAGTTAAATTATATTTATCTTGTGATTGGAGAGTAGATGACGTCAGCTTTTTACGACATAAGTTGTTTTTTAATAAATAACCCTTATCGAAAAAAAAACAGCAGCATTTTCGAGAAAATTAAAAAAATGTTATTTTCGGTCAAAAAAACATATATTTTTTCGATTTTTTGGGTTTTGATTTCCCCTTGAGATTTGCAGTCAGGAAGGACATCTGAGCTGTAAGTTCAGCTTGGTTCCAATATTACAAAGCCTGCGCCCGACCCCTAATATTTTAGGGTTTTGCTAAATTTATCTGTTGCCTTGTTAGGCTGTCACAGGTTTATGGTAATTTTTTTATATATAACAAAGTAATTTTGTTCTGTTTCTGACATGTTACTTGCTCTGTATCAGGAGTACTATCATGTTGGGGGTGGAATAGGTCTTTTAATATTGCAGTGTTCTCCAGATCTATAAGTATATCTAAGACCTGTGTATATGTGAATGGCTTATAATCAGGTGTGTGAGGTAATTAAACAATGAAAAACCGCAAAGAACAAAATGCTTATTTTATATTCTTTATTCTTACTTTGTAGTGGTTGGCGTGTTTGTGACGTCATATAATATTTTAGTAAATATGAGTATTTTGACTAATTATAATTTTCCAAACTGTTATCTGAGCCCAACATGTTCTTCTAGGGAACAATCCCTTTAATTTTATGAGAGCCTCTAAAAACACAACATAATTTAAATAGACCAATCACCAAAAATATTTAAAAAATGATATAAAACAAACAAAATACCATTTTTATGTGTTGCCTTTACAGTCAATTTATCCCATTCATCCTCAATATCATCTACTTCATGTAAAGCCTCATGATCACTGACCACCGGTTCTTTAGTATCCGTTTCTTCAACGTTGCGATCTCTACGTTCTAATGAAATGCTCTGTTCAACCTCTGCATCTACAGTCACCAATGTTTTGGTTTCCGTAATCTTGGCAGAAACATTTTTGTTATTTGTACTAATTTCAAAATCAAACTCATCTTCAGTGGCGTGCACAACTTTATCGTTTCCTTTAGTTAATCTTCTATAGGCTTCTTCTGCTTCTAAATCGATTTCATCAGACTTTTCGCCAGTTTCTTTTGTAGGATTAGTCTTAATGTTCTCACTTTGTACACATTCACGCCCTTGTTCATTTTCAGACACACCTACAGTGCTTTCGAAAGTGTCTGTGTGAGCATTTACTGAATTATTTTGAGATGTGTTAGCTGTATTTTCACTAACACACACATGTGTTTCAGGATCTACAAGAAGGTCAATATCTCCGATATCACACCCAGCTGCTGGTACATCCACGAGACCGCCGCTGTTAGCCGTTTCTTGATTTTCTTGCATCATTGTTATATTCCAGATTGCCTATCGTATCATCTGATTTAAAGCCAGTGTTGCTATATGGTTCTTCGTTATCCGTTGCGATGTTATTCGCACTGTTAGTACAATTTTCATAGTCTAATTCCTGTGGATTTTCATGATGTAACATATTTCCATTGTTAAACTAAACTAAACATTATTAGTCTAAGTCAGCGATTAGAATTTAAAATAATCTACGCAACCCCATAATTTCGTTTCATCGCTGGCACACATATGTCAGCGTAGAACCCCAGAATTTAGTTTCATCGCTGCCATAATGCTGTCAATTATAATTTTCTGATTATAAATCCTAAGGTCAAAGTGATTGTACTTTAATGAGGAGAATCACTGTTTTTTTTAACACTGGAAAGTTTTTAACAAGCAATTCATTGAAACTTCCCTGGTTCTGTGTTTCTCTTTTTGCTTGATTAATCGAGATATCTCCGAGGAGATTACATACTTTGAGCCAAGGATACCTATAATATTTGGTCTTAAGCGGAAAATACACTACACGATTAGTTGTATGCGATTAGTTGTATTGGGAAAATCGTTCGGTGTATTTTAAAAAATCGCAACATAATTGAGCATTAAACTAGTTGCATACAACTTTTAAAAAGTTGAACCTGTTAATCTTTTTACGATTAATCGTATCTTTTATTCAATCAAAACTGTTTTTTTCAAATGCAGCATGCGCGAAGCATTGTATTTGCAAACATAACACTGAAATTATTAAATGACTATACAGTATACGTAGGAAATCAAATGCTGCTTTTCATTAAAAAGCTAAAAAGCTTCTTGTTTTAATTAATATATTATTAAATAAAATATTAAAGTTGAGCAAATAGAGACATTTTATTTCATTTGGTGGATGGGGGGTGGGGAAGTGCACCCCACACTTTTTTGTAAAAAATTCTAAAAGTTTTGCGCAGATTGTCGGCAAAAGTAGCACTTGTGTCTCCTCCCACTTTATACTGGGTCCCCTTACTTTTTAACATGTGTCATCAGCCCTGATTACGGATATCTTTACATCTTATATGTAGAATTTACTCATTTTTAAAGATAAAATCGTATGATAAATCGTATAGTGTATTTCAAATAAGTATTACGATTTTTACTAAAGTGGGTGCAACTAATCGCATACAATTATTCGCGTAGTGTATTTAGTGCTTTAGGTAAAAATTGTAAAACTATGTATTAAATTGCTAAACTGTAGTAAACTTGAAATTTGAGTATAATTTGATATAATTAAAATATTATATATTTACAGTAATTTAAAATGATTGTATAATGATGTCATCAAAAATGTTAAATTAAAATTGGACTTCACCATTAATATATAGTACTAGCTCATTTACCTGTGGAACAATCCACTCCTTATGTAACGCCCCCTCCCCTTCTGTTAAGAGTTCCAACAAAAAAGAAGATATTTTGTTAAAGTGTAAAAATGAAGACGTTATAACGTCAAATATACGTTTTAATCAAATGTTTATAAAATTAAATTCACGGAAACCAATCATAATGCAGTAAATATTTTTTAGCTATTCTGATTGGTTTTGTGTGCGACACGGCATCAGTATTATATAGTATGATGATGATATTACAAACTTACCTTACCTCCAACATATGAAAATTTGATTTTTGAAATGAATGTAAATTTGGAAAAAATAAAAAAAATGAACATTCAGCTTATATACATTATGATGAATTAATAACGGAAAGTTGTATGAATAATTAAACCTTATTAGAGTAAATGCCAAAAGCACAAATTTGTTATCTATAACAAGTTGAATATTTGTACTCATCACTCTACAGTTACCACAATTACATTCAAATTATTTTTTACTACAATATTGTAAACTAGTGACAACAAGATTTGTTGACAGAGATGGCCATATGGACCAAAATATAGTGGTTCTGATGTTCTATAAGAAGAATTGATGATTTCAGAATGGATGTCTCTTCTAGTAGCCTTTGTGGTATGGCTCTGGTCCTCTTGCGATAAACAAAATTGAAATCAGTCGCAAAGTTCAAGGATGAAACTTTTTTTTTCTTAAAAAAAAATCGCCCGAAACCAAAACCAATTTAAAAGTGTAACATTTATAACAGTCTTGAAACTGTCACCCTTTACTTGTAAGATAACAAGGATTCAGAAGAAAAAAATATATATTTACGTCACATGCCCAAAAACTGGGTTTAACAATCATGGAAAAAAATCAAAAAACGGCCAAGCGATTCTAAAGATATACCATTTTGAAAATCAAGCATTCTAATTGGCATTTTTCTAACATAAACATGTAAAATAGTCATCAATAACAGTGTCCAAACGTTCATCTTATATGGTTTTACATTACCATATGAAAAACTATCAAAAAGGTTCAAGCAGTTCTAGAGATATAAGATTTTGAAAATCAAGCAGCCTGATTGGCCGAGAGCATTTTTGTTACATAAACAGGTAAACGACTTATCAGGCATATCAATGAATAATTGGTACGCTTTGACCGCGTATGCAAAGGGGGTTTTCTATTACATTTACCTAAGATTAGGTATGCCTTGACCTTCGCGTACGCTATCGCATATGTATCATTGAAAGGCCTGACTCATCAATGAGGTTGTTATTAACCCTTAACGTGCGGGAACCGTCATTTGACGGTTTCGCGATG